>CAWUFW010019563.1:0-26421 GCA_963921515.1 Calotriton arnoldi
ACTTACATCACCATTAGGGTGTCCTTAACAATGCTGGGTAGAAATAAAGAAAGGGACACATTAGAGTCTAATGTGTCGTACATATTGGAACGTGGTTTTGACAGCTAAAATGAGAAGTACATGCCATGAAAAATGTAAATCTTGCCTAATAGCACAAAAAAACAATGCCAAAAACAAAAAGGACAGTTGGCCCAAAATTAAATGAATTGCTCATAGCAAAATTGATATCCAACTTCTGACAGCTAGCTGCCAGGGGCAAAGTGCTCCAAACAAGTTACAGTGCAAATATCACCCTGGACCAGAGAACAGTAATCGGCAGGCCAGTAGGCGTGTCGGCATGGTGCCAAAATTGTACCATGTTCATCAATCAATTCCCATGTAATGTGAGTGGGTCTAGTTAGTTTGGCAATGTTCAGAATATAGAAAAATTAACTCATAATTGAGTGTATCATGGGTACTGGACAAATGTCCTGACTCTAGTCAACCATAGCTACAAAATGCATAGAGTTCCACTGAAATGACAACTTGAGAAAAATGTATATCATGCATGAATCTTATCTGTGATGGAATCCCAGAAGTGAGGACGAAGAAGAGGGTAGGGAACCCGTGCAGGTGAGTTTGTAGTGATGGGTCCCTTCCTTTCCTCCTACAAAGAAGAAAACAAAAGAAAACATTAGCATCTAAGTGCACAGTTAAAAACACTTGAAGTATGTCTATACATACAAACTGTATAAGTTTCATTCTCGTTGCAGATGAAGGAAAAAGGGTTGAAAAGGGTTTGAAAGTCAGGTGTAGGGGTGAAGTGATCATTCCTCTTTGAGGTGAACTGCAAGTTCCTCATCCTGGTTAAGCCCTCCCGGGATTTTAGTTTGGAAGTCCACTATGTATTTGTACTCCCTTTTTCTAAGTTTCAGGATCCTGTCCCCACCCCTGTGATCATTGGTTATCTGCTCAATGGCACGGTAGGCAAGTTGGGATGGGTCTGAAAAGTGCTTGTCTTGGAGGTGTCGTGCTATCGGATACTTAGGATCCCTGTTGTTGATGGCCCTCTTATGTTCTAAGATTCCCTGAAACCTGTGGTTTTTTCTGTGAATTTCTGAGGTTTTTTAAATGCTAATCCCTAACTATAACATCCCTCAAACCCCTGTTTTTTTCAGCAAATTTCTAAGGTTTTTTAAAAGAGGAAGAAAGCGCAGAAAGAAGCAAGAGAAGTGCGAAAAGAGGCAAGAGAGGTGCAGAAAGAGGAAGAAAGGTACAGAAAGAAGCAACAGAAATGCAGAAAGAGGCAACAGAAGTCCAGAAAGAGGAAGAAAGGTGCAGAAAGAAGCAAGAGATGTGCAGAAAGAACCAACAGAGGTGCAGAAAGAGGCCTACTTTGACTGTACCTCACAACAGACTCATACAAAGTACCCTAATCACTAATCCTTCTCCAAAGATGTCTAAAACCTCACTTTTCTTTGAAGGTTCACTATTAATTGACTTCTCAGAAGGTTAGGCCTACCAAATATAAAACAGCAATCCTAAGCATATCACTGTTGTAAGTCTGACAAAGTTTGTGAAGGTATACATGCTTGTCTATGCTTTTACCTAGTGACATGTTAAATGAAAATAAACATACAAACACTTGAATACCTGCGTTTCAAAACAGCATACTCTGTAAATTTGTGTAAAAAAGGTGTATGCATTTCTTTCTGCTCACAATACAGGGCACATGGGTATTCAATAGTATATTTGAGGGCTCTATAACACATATGTACATAAGACATGTCTGCCTGTGCAACCGAATGACAGAGCAGAACTGAGAAGATTTGACCACCTGTAGGAGAAGTTACCCGCTTTTTAAACTACCATCTTCAGATGCATAACATATGTAAGAATACATATACAAGTAGACATATACCTCAGTCACAAGAGCACGCAGACATTTAAACTTGACAGCTTGCACTTCCCATTTGAGTACAGAAAGAGGCGAGAGAAGTTCAGAAAGAAGCAAGAGAGTTGCAGAAACAGGCAAAAGAGGTGCAGAAAGAGGGAAAAGCGGTACAGACAGAGGCAAGAGAGGTGCCGAAAGAGTGACGAGGGTGTAGAAAGAGGCAAGAGGGTTGCAGAAATTTGCAAGAGCGGTGTAGAAAAAAGCAAGAGCAAGGCAGAAAGAACCAACAGAGGTGCAAAAAGAGGCAAGAGGGGTGCAGAAAGGGGTAGGAGAGGTGCACAAAGAGGCAAGAGGGGTACAGAAAGAGGCAGGAGGGGTGACAGAAAAGAAGGAAGAGAACTGCAGAAAGAAGCAACAAGAGGTGCTGAAGGAGGCACAAAGGGTGCAGAAAGAGGCATGAGAAGTGCAGAAAGAAGCAACAGAGGTACAGAAAGAGGCAAGAATGGTACAAAAAGAGGGACGAGAGGTGTAGAAAGAGGCAAGAGAGCTACACAAAGAGGGAAGAGGGGTGCAGAAAGAGACAACAGGGGTGCAGAAAGAAGCAAGTGAGGTGCAGAAAGAAGCAAGAGATGTGCAGAAAGAGACAAGAGAGGTGCAGAAACAGGCAAGAGAAGTGTAGAAAGAGGCAAGAGAGGTGCAGAAGTAGGCAAGAGAACTGCAGAAAGAGGCAAGAGAGTTGCAGAAAGAGGCAAGTGAGGTGCAGAAGGAAGCAAGCGAACTGCAGAAAGAGGCAAGAGAGTTGTAGAAACAGGCAAAAGGGGTACAGAAAGAGGTAACGGGTGGGCAGACTGATTCAAGCGAGGTACAGAAAGAGGGAAGAGGGGTGCAGAAAGATGCAAGAGGGGTGCAGAAAGAAGCAACAGAGGTGCAGAAAGAAGCAAGAGAAGTGCAGAAAGAAGCAACAGAGGTGCAGAAAGAGGCAAGAGGGGTGCACAAAGAGTCAAGAGAAGTGCAGAAATAAGCAACACAGGTGCATAAAGTGGCAAGAGAAGTATAGAAAGAGGCAAGAGAGGTGCAGAAACAGGCAGGAGAGGTGCAGAAAGAGGGAACAGGGGGGCAGAAAGAGGCAAGAGAGTTGCAGAAAGAGTGAAGAAGGGTGCAGAAAGAGGCAAGAGGGATACAGGAAGAAGAAATTGAGGCGCAGAAAGAGGCAACAGAGGTGCAGAAAGATGCAAGAGAGGTGCAGAACGTGGAAGAGATGAGCAGAAAGAGACAAAAGAAGTGCAGAAAAAAATAAAGGTGCAGAAATAAGCAACAGAAATGCAGAAAGAGGCAAGAGAGGCACAGAAAGAAGCAAGAGTTGTTTGCCCACCGTTAGTACCAATTTAATACCCACATTCAGCAATAAGTAACAGGTGACCATTTTAGGTTTGCAAAGGGTCTTCCACCACGCTGTAACACTTATCGCTACATTTTTGGTAGTGTTTGAGCAAGAAACAAGGTTTTTTTGTTCAAATCTGCAGATTATGCAGCAGATGATGGATTATGTGGCAAATGCGGAACATTTATAATTGTGCGAAAGTCAGTGCAGCCAAAATGTTGCATAATTCCAGTGGCCCTGCTCATACCTCTGACTAGGTCCAGAAGTGCTCCTCAGTGGTTCCTTCTTTTTTTGTATCATTGAGTTTATAGTTTGTCTTCTATGGAAATGAGGCAGACTAAACCTGAGGTTAGCACTCCACAACACAAACTACCATACCACATAATTACTCTCCATAACACATAATCTCACTCTACATAATTCCTATACATTAAATACCACATACCTTCGATCCACATCAAAGTCAAAGTCTATCCACAAAATTTTACTGCACATCGTACCACATAATTCCACCACACACAACCTACATCCACTCCAAGAAAGATTAGTAAAACACTTTTACATTTACAATGCCTATAGGTCTAACTCTCGCAAATGTGAAACCTATTACATTGCAAATGCTTCTTTAACTAGTGGTCGCATTTGAGGAGAGGTGGAGAAAGGGGGTCAGGCCGCCAACCAGCGCTAAGGAATTCTGCTGCGTAGGACTTACAGGAGGTACCAGGAGGGTTTCTTGGCCCCCAAAGTCCCTCAGGAGTAAAGTGAACTTCATCCCCCAACCAGTACTGTGCCAGGAGGAGCACGTGCAGAGTGGTGGAGAAAGGTGAGAGTGGCCTCCGAAGACCTCTTAGCAATCCCACTGTGTGGGACTTAGTGGAGGTAAAAGGAGGGGTAGTTGGCCCCCAAGTCCCACACAGCAGGATTTCTAAGTTCTCATTGCAAGCCATGCCCCCTTTCACCACCACTCTGCAAACGCGCTCCCTGGCATGCTCTTGGATGGGGATTAAAGTCCACTTTGCTGCTGGGGGTCCTTAGGGGCCAACTAGCCTACCTGATACCTCCAGTATAGTGGGATTGCTGACAGGTGGACACAGGCCATGCCCCCTTTGTCCACCACTCTGCAAACGCGCCTCCTGGCATGCTCTTGGTTGGGGGATGAAGTCCCCTTGCCTCCTGAGGGTCCCTGGGGGCCAACCTCCCCACCAGGTACCTCCAGTAAGCCCCATACAGCTGGATTGTTGAGAGCAGTCCAAGGCCATGCCCCCTTTTTACACCACTCTGCAAATGAGCCTTCTGGTGCACTGCTGCTCGGGGGATGAAGTCCACTTCAGTCCTGAGGTCCTCAGGACACAAGAGGACCTCATCACCCCACCAGCAGTGCGCCAAGAAGTGCGTTTTCAGAGTGGTGTAAAAAAGGGCGTGGCCTCGGACCACCTCTCAGCAATCCCACTGTGTGGGGCTTACTGGAGGTGCCTGGTGGGCTAGTTGGCCCCTAAGGACCCTTAAGATTCTAGGGGACTTAATTCCCCCCAACCCAGAGACGTCGCCAGGAGGCGCTTTTGCAGAGTGGTGCAGGGAGAGGGGCGGGGCCTCCCGGTGAGATGCTGGCTTTTCTTTTATTTATTTTTTTAGAAGGGTGCTGTGTGGCCACCCTTCTCTTAGTAATTTTTGGGCACTGGGGACCCCATCCCCCAGGGAATGAGGGGACCATATCCCCTGGGGCATGGCCTTGTTTTTAAATTTTTTAAAATTATTTATATGGGAGGGGCTGCGTGGCCCCCCTTCCCTGGGCCACTTTTGGCCCCGGGGACCCCATCCCCGGGGCCTGGCCTCATTTAAAAAAAAAAAAAAAAACATTATGTATACAGGAATGGGCCGCGTGGCACCCTTTCCCTGGCCACTATTGGCCCCGGGTACCCCATCCCCCGGGGCCTGGCCAAACTTTATGCTTTTTTATTTTGGAGGGGGCTGTGTGGCCCCCCTCCTGAGGCCAATTATGGCCCCAGGGACCCCAACCCCCAGGGCTTTGCCTCTGTTTGTTTTTTTATTAATACGGGATGAGGGCCGTGTGGCCCCCCTTCACTGGGCCACTGTTGGCCCCCCTTCACTGGGCCACTGTTGGCCCCGGAGACCCCATCCCCCGGGGCCTGGCCTCAATGTTGGGGACCGCAGGGGGAGACCCAATGCCCCCGCAGTCCCAGCCAGCTCCCTGCCTCCTGCGGAAGCCGGCATTGCTTTTGGACAAGGGGAGCTGCTGACATGGAACTCCCCTTGTCCAAAAGCAATCTGCTTTGCTTCATGGAAGCGAGAGCAGGTTTCCTGCTCTCGCTTCCATGAAGCAAAGCAGAGTTTGCAACGACAGGGCAGGAGCCGCGCTCCCGCCCTGTCAATGCAAACTGCAATGTCCCGAGGGTGGGCACCAGGGCCATCAAGGGCTCCAGGAGGGGGGCCGCATGGCCCCCTCCCAACGTGAACATAGCCCTGGGGAGGTGGCGGTCCCCGGGGCGGGGGGTACGCAACAGACCCCCACATTTAAATAATTTGTGCCCCGGGGAGGTGGTGGTCCCCGGGGCAGTGTGGGGGGGCTCGAGCCTCCCCACAGGTATTATTTGTAATAGCCCCGGGGAGGTGGTGGTCCCCGTGGGCTTGAGGGGCCCATGTGGCCCCCCACCCATAATTAAAGAAAGCCCCGGGGAGGTGGTGGTTCTTCGGGGCTTGGGGGGGCCCGCAAGGCCTGCCTCCATAATTGAACAAAGTCCCGGGGAGGTGGCAGTCCCCAGCCCCACCCATAAATAATAAAGCCCTGGGGAGGTGGTGGTCCCTGGGGCTGCGGGGGCCCGCGCGGCCCCAGCATATATTTGGCATATTGCCCCCGGTACCTGACCCACCCAAGGGCTTATTAAAATGAAGCGCGGGAGACCGCGCTTCGTTTTTTTTTTATAAAAAAATAAAAATGCTTTTTTTTGCCCTGGGGGTCCCTCTGGGACCCTCTGACCAGGCCTAGGGGGTCAGGGTGTTTCTACCCTGCCCCCTTTTCTTTTTTTTTAATGATTTTCTTCCCTTTTTTTCTTGTGACTCACTTTTACAGAGTCACAAGATGGCTGCCAACACTTCTTGGTTTGGAGTGTTGGCAACCGACCAGAATGAAGCTCGTGGTCGGGAGGGTTCGCAAATCATCCTCGGTCACTAGATATCGATACTTTTTTATTTTTGAATTTCTCAAGAACTACTGAATGGATTTACACCATTTAAAAAAAAGAACGCTTTCTCAACCAAGACCTACCTTTTTGCCAAATTTGGTGTAATTCCGTTCAGCAGTTCGGGCTGTAGCTTTGTCTAAAGTTTCCTATGGAAATTAACATTTAGAAAATACGTTTTGGGACCCCCCTTTTTTCTCGGTCTCTGCTCGACAAAGCACCCCAAAATGTACAAGACAGGAGCTGACCTGAGCGAACCATTAGTTTTGAAAATGTTGCGAAGATTCGTCAAATGGCACCAAAGATATTAGCAAAAGAAAAAACGCTTTTCCTATGGAAACTATGTCCTAACTATAACTACCTACTGGCGACCACCAGTAAGTAATATATATATATATATATATTTATATATATATATACATATATATTCATACATATATAAGTAAACAAATACAGAGAGCAGTCTGAAAACTGTAGGCCAAAACCAACCAACCAAATCACACAAACAATTACAAAACTGCTATAAAAAAAGGAAACTGTTTTACTATCTTTGGGCCTTTGCCCAAATTAGAAGATAAAAACCAACACAATACTGAAACAAAATTATGAAATCAATATAATATACATATAAAAACTCCCAAGCACAAATTTGTAAAATTGTAAATAATACTTACAATTCAGAAACAGTTGGGTGCCTTAAGAATCCGATCACTCCAATATAATCCCCCAAATGGTAACCCAAAAACTACAATAATGAACTCAAGATAATATTTGAAAACTAATTACATTAAAAATGTACTTTAATTCAGTGGTAATAGTGCAAAATACCAAGATAAAAAGAGATATAAAAAGATTCTCAAAACTAAAAACAAGTACCTACCAACAGAAATCAAATTTCGGAAAGTAAAGCATCTTCTCTCCTGTAAATTGAAACCAGAGATACAGAACCCATTTAACGCAACCACATAAATAATAAACACAAGAATTACACATCTCACACATATTCAACATTTTTATGCATTGCACAGAAAAGAAATACACTAAAAACACTAAATAAGCGTAATCTAAAAACCTACAACATAGCAGCACTTTTAATACATTAGAATTAACATGCAATCCAAACACAACATTGCACCAAACTGACAAATACAAACTAGACAGTACATAACATAACGCTACCTACATCCAAAACACAACTAAAAACACTAGAATACACATATTGACAGTAACTACTACCACTAAGCTTAAAATTACAGAAGTCTTACCCTAGGTGACAGCAGGCTGAACCCCCTCTAACCGCAACAGAACTAATGATAAAAAGGCTAAAATCCTATACATGTGATGACAAAAATGGCTTCTTAATACAAATAAAAATAGACTAAAAATCTATAGAGATGAATGGAATTAAAATAAAAGTATACAATGTTATTTTTAAAAAATGTGTTTGATACAAAAACTGAATGTTGAAAATAAATAAAAAAATATGTATTATTCTTTTAATATTAAAAACAAAAGTTATGTGATTGTACGTATGACAAATTGTCAGTTGTATGCATAAATGAATAATTGGACTGTAAAAAATTTATTAAGATTGGGAAAAATGTATGTACAATTAACAGTGTTAATACATGTTTGAAAAATATAAAAGTGTGAAAAAAATGTATGCACATCAAAAATATATGTTTAAAAAGAATAAAGATGTGTAAATAATGTTTAATTGTTTTGAAAATAATTTTCAAATGTAAATATTTTCAATACATTTATACATATATTTATGTTCCTTAACATATAAAAGCATTTTTTATTATATAAAACAAATATTAAAATGTATACAAACATGAAATTGTACTTAAATAGTAAATACATATGCAATCAAAATGTTTGGTTAATTATAAATCATAGAAATTATATTCCACAATATAAATGATACATTATAAGTATTCAATGTATTACTACAGAAATATATGCCTAAGAACAACCTTAGCTTCATTAGGGAAAACGTTGGACATTAGAAGGTCTAGACTTACTTTTCCCACTCTAACATAAGCTACACGTGTTGGACATTAGGGGTCGATTCCGATTCGGGCCGGAAAAAGCACCGACCGACTCGGATCCGGAAAAAATACCGACCGACACGTACCAGTGGCGCCCGACACGCCAAGTGCGATGCAAGCCGCGATAAATCCGACCGACACGTCAGGAAACCAAGCCGACCGACCGACCCGCTCGGAAAATAGCAATCCGGCCGGAAAAACACGCGAATCCAACCGACCGACACGCACCCGGAACAAATCCGACCGAATCGTACCCGCCAACTCCAACCTGCAAAGTACGATGCAAGGCGCGAAAAACACGACCGAGTCGGACGGAGGACAAGCCGTACGACCGACACGCATACAAAACCGAGCCGAAGCAACACAATACACCGCGACCGACGCGTACGCAGCATACAAAACTGCACAAACACAGCGTGAACGAAACGGAAAACACCGTACGAGACCAATGCAGGGTCCGACTCGGTCACAAGAACGTTTCCAACATACACAAACAGCACAAAGGAAAAATCAACCAAAAAAGGCCAAACAAGCAATTACCAAGCCAATAAATACTGGGGGGGTGGGGACAGAGAACAAAGACACACCAACAACTCCACCTATATAAAGGACACAAATCACTACCATGAGCCTTTGCAAATGCCATTCCACTGCCAGCACCCAAGAGAAAGCAACCACACACCCACAGCTCATCCCTCACACAAGCCACACACCAGCAGCACACCAACAAATACCTACCTCACATACACCCAGCACAACACACACCCACACACCCTCACCTGCACACCAACACACACAGCACCCACTATCACCACCCATCACCATGCCCCCAAGAAGAATCCCAAGTTCCTAGATAGTGAATTGGAAGTCATGGTAGACGAGATCCTCAGGGTGGAGCCACAGCTGTTTGGCACTCTGGTCCAACAGACCCCCATGTCGCAGAAAACCAAGATGTGGGAGAGGATCATCAACAGGGTGAACGCCCAATCACCATGTCGGCGCACAAAGACCGACATCCAGAACAGGTGGTATGACGTGCGCAGGAGGGTCCGGGAGCTGCTCAAGAAAGACTACCACCTGCAGCCAATACACCGGCAGTGGCCCTCCTGCCAAGCCAGTATACCTCAGGCCCTGGGAGGAGAAGGTGCGGGCCATCCTTCCGCCAGTGAGCGTATATGGACTAGAGGACATCCCAGAGCCTGGTGAGTACACAACAAATGTACACAATAAACTGCCACAAAACACACACATCACTGTCAAGGGGAGAGTCAAACCATGCACTCATAGCAATTACACAGCAACTAGAACAGAATCATCCCAAAATGTGTATGTCAGTCAGATAAACACAACACATGCCATCAAAAAAGTCACATCCAACTGTGCCAACACATGTACAAACACAACCACAACTACAGCTAGGCAGTGGCACAAATAGAACTAACACACACATCCACACATGTAGCCACCACAACAACACCAACACACAGTGAAGACCACTCAAAGGAAGGAATTCTGTGTATGCTGGCCAAGTCAGTGTAGCCAATAGCATCATGGGAGTCGCACTCACACATATTGCCCCCCCCACAACTGTCCCATCAACACCACCCTGAACCATGCTCACATCACAGGGAGTGGAGAAGGACTCACAAGATGGCTGACACTGGCTACTGCTGTGGGGAGCACAAGGCTCTGCTGCCAACTGTGCACCAACAAACAGCAGGACACCACTGACTGACATCCTGAGAGACAACTTACACTCCCTGCAATGCAAGCACGTTCCATGGTGGGATATCCGGCTGGCTGGGTGGGAAGGGGGACTTGCAGCACTGACCATAGTCACCAGCACCTCCCCTCACACCCCCCCCCAACACAAACTCCACAGTACCCACCTGGTAGAATGCAATGCCCTCCATCCTAACACAAGATCCCACAAAGCACCACCACCCTGGGTTATGTTGTGTGAAGCACAGGGACACTCTTGGGACTCTTAGCCAAACAACTGCCAGGACAACACTCCCAGCCATCCTGTCAGCACAGCCAGCCCACCCCACAGGGAAGCAGAGTCAAAAGGAAGGAAGCATGGGCATGCTGGGAAGGGGGTGGAGGCAATAGCATGATGGGAGTCGTAGTCACAGACATTGCTCAGCCTCACAACTGGCCCATCAACACCACCCTGAACCATGCTCACATCACAGGGAGTGGAGAAGGACTCACAAGATGGCTGACACTGGCTACTGCTGTGGGGAGCACAAGGCCCTGCTGCCAACTGTGCACCAACAAACAGCAGGACACCACTGACTGACATCCTGAGAGACAACTTACACTCCCTGCAATGCAAGCACGTTCCATGGTGGGATATCCGGCTGGCTGGGTGGGAAGGGGGACTTGCAGCACTGACCATAGTCACCAGCACCTCCCCTCACACCCCCCCAACACAAACTCCACAGTACCCACCTGGTAGAATGCAATGCCCTCCATCCTAACACAAGATCCCACAAAGCACCACCACCCTGGGTTATGTTGTGTGAAGCACAGGGACACTCTTGGGACTCTTAGCCAAACAACTGCCAGGACAACACTCCCAGCCATCCTGTCAGCACAGCCAGCCCACCCCACAGGGAAGCAGAGTCAAAAGGAAGGAAGCATGGGCATGCTGGGAAGGGGGTGGAGGCAATAGCATGATGGGAGTCGTAGTCACAGACATTGCTCAGCCTCACAACTGGCCCATCAACACCACCCTGAACCATGCTCACATCACAGGGAGTGGAGAAGGACTCACAAGATGGCTGACACTGGCTACTGCTGCGGGGAGCACAAGGCCCTGCTGCCAACTGTGCACCAACAAACAGCAGGACACCTCTGACTGACATCCTGAGAGACAACTTACACTCCCTGCAATGCAAGCACGTTCCATGGTGGGATAACTGACTGGGTGGGTGGGTGGGTGGGAAGGAGGTCTGGCTGTCAACCAAACACAATCAATGCAGACCATGTTCACACCCCAGAGAATACATAGAAATGCCCAAATAATGCAGGACAATGTGCCACACCAATATCAACCCCTGACTGTGACGACTTAGGACAATACAATGTACAGGCCCGCACCCCGAGGCACAGTCACAACTGTCAGGTGTGTCAACCACTGATGCCTGCAGAAACATGACATACATTGTTTGTGTCTCCCAAAAACAGGTGATGATAGGGACACAGCAGCAGACGCTGAGGAGTCCCAGTCCCAGGCTCAAGAGGATGCCGAGCTCACTGGCGTCGTACAGCCTCTGTCCTCCTCGGACGATGAAGAACAACCTGGCACATCCGGTGCAAGTCAACATGCTGCACCAGCAGGACCACCAGCTGCAGCACCAGCAGGTCCACCAGCTGCACCCCCTGCACCCACCCCTCCAACGACTGTCACCACGAATACCATCCCTGCCGACATGGACAGAATAAGGAACAACACCAGCGCAGTGACCCTGGACCAACCTGGGGCCATGGACACCACCACCACCACCAACCCCAAGGTGGACCAGGGTTATCTGTGCGTGCAACTGCACACACTGCACATGTCAGCAGGGGTGGTGGGAGGGGTGGGAGACAGAGGTCGCTGCTTGCAGACGTTGCTGGTGTGCATGAAGACCCACAACTGGTACGCATAGCTGATGCGTACCAGTCCAGCACCGGAGAGCTCAGCCAGGTAGTGGGGCTCCTCAGAGACATCAAACAGCAGCAGGCTGCCCATCATGCCCGCTTGGACTCCCACATGTCCCATGTGGAGTCACACATGTCACGTGTGGACTCCCACATGTCACGTGTGGACTCCCACATGACCCGCGTGGAGTCCAAGTGGGATGTACTACATGAGATGACGGCGGTGCACAGGGACATTTTACAATGCCTCCGCCAGATGAACAGCAACCAGTCCACACCTCCCTGTGTGCCAACAACATCTGGTACCGAACAAACTGCAACTGCCACAGGGAGGGAGGAGGACTCTGGCGGAGAGTCCCCTGCACCGCAGCAGCCTGCACTTGAGGGCCCCCCCCAAGAAGAGGGGTCGTCCGAGGAGGGGAAAGTGAGAGGCTGATGGCCAAGCGCAACTCCCAGGAAGCCTGAACCTGTTCTGGATTTTCGCCTTTGTGCACAGACTGTTCACCCTGTTGATGGCAACACTACTCCCACACATTGCATGGGGAGTACAAGTTGGAACAATGTGTCAGACAACTGTGGCCCCGATACTGGGGATCCTGTCTACCTGGACTTTCTATTCATCTAGGAACTTGGGATTGCAAGATTCATGTACAGCACAATCCATCCTATGCACTATTATCACAGATGTATCACAATAAACACAATAATACACCATACTTGCCTCTGTCGTGATTCCAACGTGGGTACTGTTATGGGGATGATGAACAACAAAATTACACTGTGTATGCGAACTGCAACAGCAAGGACAACACAGGCATGTGAGTACAGGCAACGTGACACATATGAGGGAGACACACCACCAGGGCTACACAACACATACACACCTAGGCCATCTGACTCATTGCCTACACTGATGTTGCCAGGGAAGACGGTGCAATGCACAGACACCACACCCATTCCCAGTTGTAGTCAAGTAGCCCACAGGTGCAGTAAGCAAATGGCAGTCAAATGTGTGACCACAGACAACGCACATCACTAAGTGAAGCACAGGTTTATTACACAGTAGCAACATGCCGTAACCACTACAGATGCAAGGTAACCCCACCTGGTAGCGGGCACACAGTCAACAACTGTAGACAGAAGGAAGTCCATGGGTGTGGCGCACATCACCTGTAGGGACACAACAGCTACCAGCCTGGATGTGCAATCACGTTGTCGGTGGACACAGTTGACCAAACGAATCTGAAAGTACCCTGTGAAGGACAGAAATGACACACAGTCAAAAGCAATGGAGTACAGGACAGAACAGCAAAACTCATGCACAATACATGTTACAAGATACCCACCCAGAACCAAGTTAGCATGTCAACACTGTTGGGGAGTACAGCCCACCTGTCACCACACATCGCAACACACATCCAGTCAAGTAGCCCATGGACACACTCCAACAGCACCAGAGCACCACCCACACATCATGCCAACTCACATCATTCACATGACACCTCAGGATACTCACATTCAGCTAAAGAAGTTGGTGATGAGCTGTGTGCGGACATCACCATCACCATCATCATCATCATCGTCACTGGCATCGTGGTCCAGGCCAGGATCCTCCACAGGTGGCGGATGTTGGTCATCGTCATCCTGGATGAGAGGCAACTCCTTCCGCACTGCCAGGTTGTGGAGCATGCAGCAGACGATGATAATCTTGCACACTTTCGCAGGGGCATATGGGAGGGACCCTCCGGTCTTGTCCAGGCAGCGGAAGCGGCTCTTCAGGAGACCAAAGGTCCGCTCAATCACTCTCCTGGTCCGACCATGTGCCTCATTGTAGCGCATCTGGGCAGGTGTCACAGGGTTCCTGAGGGGTGTCAGCAACCACGGCATGTTGGGGTATCCCGAGTCACCTACGGACAGACAAGTGCACATCAGCTGACTTGGAAAAGTGGGCGGAATACTACAGATCAGATCACACACAATGGCACAAAGTCAGTACACACCGACAAGCCAGGCACGCTGGTTCTGCATCTGTGCCATCAACCTGGGGATGCGACTACTCCTCATCACAAAGGCATCGTGTGCTGAACCAGGGAAACGGGCACACACGTGTGTGATGGTCATGTCTGCAAGACACACCACCAGTGCATTGACCGAGTGGTAGTGCTTGCGGTTCCTGTAGGCCTGCTCCTGGGCCTGTGGTGGTACCAAAGCCACATGTGTCCCATCAATGGAGCCAATGACATGCGGCATCCTCCCCAGGGCATAAAAGTCACTCTTCACGTCAGTGAGTCGTCGCAGTCTAGGGAAATAGATGTACCGGTTCAGGAAGAGCAACATTGCCGCCAAGAAATCGCGGAGCACACGGCTGAACATGGTCTGTGACATCCCACCAGCAGACGCCACAGTATGTTGGAAGGTACCGGTGGCAAAGAAGTGTAGGGCTGCCATCACCTTCACCTTGGGGGTCAGCGCTGTAGGATACGGCCGGCCAGGCTGCAAATGTGGGGACAACTGCACTGCCAAATCCTCAATCAGCTGCCTGGTGAAGCGGTACCGTCGGATGCTGTCCCGTTCCACCATCGTTGCCAGGTCTGGGAATGGCCGATGGACAGCAGGAGCCCTGCAGTGCAGAGGAGAAGTAAGCAAGATCGTCAGTCACCCCACATATGCGGCATTGAACACACTCAAGATCCCAACATACATCATCATGAGGCACAACTACATGAAGTGTGCAGTACCGGAACGACATGTATGGTACATACATGGCCAACATCTGTCAACACGGTCCTACAGGTGGCATCAATTTGTCCCAGGTTGGCCCATTGGATATCATGATGCTGTGTCACAGTCACCCCCCAGTGACATGTGAGGACAGATGTGCCCCAGGCACCACAGCTCAACGACAGGCACATTCCCAGGGACCCTGTAATGCCACATGGACACTGGCATCACCTGGAGTATCATGTGTACACCACAACAAAACAAACATGACCCCCACAGGTAGTGGCCACACTTGCCATGGCAGGAGAGCCATGGACGTCTGTGACACACACGCACAACATCAGAGTCCATGCACACACAACGTGGATGTGGAGACTGTCTCCCATTGTGCACATGAAATCAGAGACATTGTAAACACTACATGCACAAAGACTGTGGAGGGCCATCACTATTGTGCCACTGGGACACCCTGGCTCAAACATACCGTCCCACATGGGACTCACGGGGTATGTGACATGACATACACAAACACCACTGTGAAATGTGACCATGGCACATGCACAGATATGAACAGTTGCACATCACAGTGGTCACGTACACGTAACACCCAGGATCCTGTCCCCATTAACACGTGCACAGCCTGGGGGTGGCTGCCCACAGGTGACACCCACAGGACAACATGTACACCAACATACACACAATAGGAAATGCAGCCTTACATGCCTTATGATAAGGTTTGGACAGGCTGTCGTGATGTAGGTGTGCCCCTCACTCCCTGGGAGCTATCTGTGGCTGGCATATGTCCATCTGAGACAGGCATGCTGACATATGCCAGTCACATGTACAGTGATGCGTTGAACAGCAATGGACCGATCGGTGCCTCCGGCCGGCCCATTGCTTTCAATGTGTCTTGGTACGCGTTGTACCCCTGTGCGCGTTGTACTGCAATGGACCGATCGGTGCCTCCGGCCGGCCCATTGCTTTCAATGTGTGCGGGTACGCGTTGTACCCCTGTGCGCGTTGTACTGCAATGGACCGATCGGTGCCTCCGGCCGGCCCATTGCATTCAATGTGTGCGGGTACGCGTTGTACCCCTGTGCGCGTTGTACTGCAATGGACCGATCGGTGCCTCCGGCCGGCCCATTGCATTCAATGTGTGCGGGTACGCGTTGTACCCCTGTGCGCGTTGTACTGCAATGGACCGATCGGTGCCTCCGGCCGGCCCATTGCATTCAATGTGTGCGGGTACGCGTTGTACCCCTGTGCGCGTTGTACCTCAATGGACCGATCGGTGCGCACCCATTGACAATGGGCTTGCCTGGCAACGGACGCGTTTTCGAATATTCGAACGAGTCGGTTGCTGGAAAATCAGTTGGTCACCCACAACAATGTTGCAAAATCATGTATGTCATGAAGTTGAAATTTTGAAGGATGCTGTGGGCGTGTTTTGGTGCTGCTATTCCATGGATTGGCCAGATTCAGAAGATGCAAACGACTTGGACCTATCACTTTGGACACAAGGGACAGTATCTGCCTCTCCAGCACATATATATTGCTGCATGTTCCCCTGAGAGCCCACTTGCCTGCACTACATGCTCCAGGACGACATCTGCCACTGCACTGCTGCTGTCTCTGCCCCTCTGGACCCTGCAATGGCACGTACTGTGGAGAGAGCCCCAGCCTTCAGCCTTGAAGAGAACCAGGCCCTGCTGGACAGCCTACTTCCACAGTACAGCAAGCTGTATGGGACACCAGGGGAGCAGGTGAGTGTTCTGTGCACTGCCTTTCTGAATGTGCATTTTGTCTGACTAGCAAGGCTGAGAGTCAGCACACCACTGGCTAGCAGGCTCACTGAGTAGTTGTCACCCCCCATAGTGTGTAGTGACTTGCACTGGACAGGTATGGTGCAGTGACAGTGCTTCTGAACAGGGTTTTACTCCCCATGCTATGATACCATGTAGTGACTTCTGGAAAACTGTCCATGGGCAGCCGTGCACTGCCTGGGTACACCATGTGCCCCTGTGATTGCGACATGTATATGCAACTGTGTCATGCACGGATATGTTGCATGTGTAATAATGGCCTTATCACTTTGTCATCCTGACAGGCTTCTGCCCATCGGAAGCATGAGATATGGAAGGACATCGTCCGGGCTGTCCGGTCCGTGGGGGTCTACAAGCGCCGGATCCGCAACTGCCAAAAGAGGTGGCAGGACCTTCGGGGCTGGACCCGGAGGATTGCACGGGTCCAGCTGAAGCTGTCGCCTCCTCGCAGGAGGGCGGAACACGGACCCTGACCCCCACATGCTCAGGATCCTGGCGGTGGTCTTTCCAGACCTGGATGGGCAGCTGAAGGCCAGAGAGCAGCAAGGAGGGGGTGAGTCAAAGACTGCACTGTGTACTCTGTCTAACATGTTATGTGCCCTCCTCGGGCCAGGTTGAACTGCCACAGTACAGCAGTCATGTTGTCCAGGAGCCATGTCCCTCTATTGTGCACTGCCCACTCCTCATCTGATACCCAGGTGTGGCCCTTACATGCAGGGAATTCTGTCACTTAGGACTGTGTCCTTGCAGTTTGCTTGACTCAAGGTGGGAGACAGCATCTGTTTCCCTGACTCTGTGGTGGGCATCATGGGTGGGTCCATTGCTTACACAATGCCTGTATTCTGACATGTATTCAGCGTGTTACTTTGATCTGTGGTCCAATTGCTGAGCTGATCCACCACATGTGGCTGGGGTACCTGGCACACACCCATGCTGCGGGTGGGAACAATGTTTGGGCCCCAGGAGTATGTATATGACGTGTGTCACACATACTTAGCCAGCTGCCTACAGTCCAGGGCTCATCCCTCATTCATGTGGGGCTGGACAGTCATGCCTACTCCAGGCCATACAATACACTCTGTACTCCCACTCCCGTGTATCAGAGGACACATTGTGCACAGTGTTTTGACCCCTCAGGTGTCTGCCTCTGTGTCAGTGTGCTGTGGATTAGTCGCCAGGACTGCTGTGGAGTTTCTTGGTAGGGGCTCAGCATGCCACTGGAGATGTGACCATAGGAGACGATACTTGTGTGACACATAGGTGTCTGATCAGCTGCCCATGCAGACTGGGGCATGTAAATGTGAAGTTCAGGCAGCTGTTCCCCATGCACAGCAGAGTGTGAGGGGCTCAGGTTCAGAGGGTAGTGTCACAGGTCTCCCATATGTCCAATAGGTATGACCTGGACAGATGAGGGTTAAGAGGATGTGTTGTGGGGGGATGTACATGTGCACTTGTGCAGCTCCAGGACTTGCATTCCCCATGACCTACTATTGTGACACAGTGCAGAGTGTTGTTGTCTGGCTGCAAAGTCATACATCACTGAGACAGTGATGTATGACTTTGCAGTCATGCCTCCGCCATGGCATGTGTCTACTGATTGGTGATCCTGCAGGGGAGTGACATGTGCTACATGCACACCATAGTGGCGCTGGCTATCAGGACATGGGTGCATCATGGTGTCTGTCGCTGGAATGCATCACATGCATTTCCTATTTGACTCTGGGCATCCCTTACATCCGTAAACCTGTACTGACTCAGTGGCAAGAGCTGTGATGTGTCCACACCGTGTCCTCTGCACTGTCCAACTACTGTGTACTTGGTGCATGTGTCAACACTGGGGTGTTGCAATCCAACAGACACCAGACAGATGGGTGCAAGGCCATGTGGGATGTGAGTGCCATGCTTGGCATCAGACTGACAATTGACTTCTCCTGTTCAATTAGGGCACTTTTAGCAATGTACAACTAATGATGCCAGGGCTTGCTCTGTAATGTGCTGTGCTCACAGTGGTGTGTGCGTTTGGTGCAGGTGACTGATGTCTGTCTGTTTCCCCATTGTTTGCAGATACATCCACGGCCACGGAAGGGGACAGCTCCACGGACCAGGAGGAGCCGGAGAGCCAGACTGGGTCAGCAGCCGAGGAGTGGTCGGAGGGACCCAGTGGCACGGAGGGCGAGGGGAGCCACACCGAGGAGTCCTCAGCAGCATCCACCTCAGCTGAGGACCAGAGCAACTCGGAGGATGACTCCCTTGTGGAGGCGGGTGTCAGCAGCCACCACACCCCAGCTAGTGTTGCTGTCCCCGCCACCACCAGCACCACCACCGCCCTCCCATCGGCTCCCATTCCCCAGGTCCGTGGAGGCTCCCATGTCCGGGAGCGTGTCTCCTTTGGGCCAGGCACCGCACCCCCTGCCCCTGTGTCCCCTGCTGCCCTGAGTGAGGAGTCTGTGTACCTCCTTCGCCAGCTCCATGTAGGGCAGACAGCCATGCTGAGTGTCCTCCATGCGCACACCGCGCTGTTGACTCAGCTGGTGTCGTTCATGGAGGGCATCTCATCGGGCATGTCTGACCTACAGAGGGGCAATAGGTCCATGGACTCCTCCCTGACGGCAGCAGTGTCCCTCCTCAAACGGTCCCTCACCCCTCCTGCCTCTGCTCCATCCACACTCCCCAGCACCTTACCCATCCCAGGCACACACACACTGGCACAGGCACACACCAGCACACACACATCCAGCACACTGACACACACGCCAATGACAAAACGCACACGCACGCACATTCAGGGGACTGAAGCCAGACTCACAGGGGATGGGGCCCTGGAACACACACACGCATCCACATGCACTGCGCAGTCCTCAGTTCCCTCTCCCTCCAAAGCACCCTCCCTTGCCTCACCTGCAACCCCAAAGTCACAGCAGCTCTTCCTCTGTGACCTCGGCCTCTTCCCCACCGATGAAGCTGCTCCAGCATCCCGGGGGAAGAGGAAGCCCACCCACACGGAGCAGAGTGCCCCTCGCCCCCGGACACCCTCCCCCAGGCGCAGACGGACTGAGGCCCCCACCCGCAAGTCCCCCGGAGTGCTAAGAGCAAGACCCCGCCACCACCCTGCAGCTCAGGCACAAGGTCTCCGTCCTCCATCCCTCAGGCCCCCACTGCACAGGTGCCCCCACCACACCCTGCCCCAGGTTCCCCCACCCACAGATATACCATCCCCAAGATGCTCCGGCCTTCTCCCCCTGCCACTTGCTCTCCCAGCACCACACCCCCCGCTGCGCTTGTCTGTGCCACTGATGTGGTGAGGGTGTCCCCCCCTCTGTCCAACCCACCTTGCCTGTTCCCCATTCTCCTCCCCTGGAGGTAGGCACTGCAGTGGAGTCCACTACCGCCCTGTCTGACTTGGGCACTGCAGTGGCGGACCTGTCCACCCCATCTGCAGGGTCCACTGCAGTTGTGCCGGCACCCACGACATCTGTGTCATGCCCCCCAGTTGTGCCGGCACACACCATGTCAGACACCTCCACTGCAGTTGTCAGTGGCTCTCCTGCACCCACCACCCCTTCCCTGACTCCCCCTGGTGAGCCCTGATCCTGTCCCTGCGGTGCCTGGCCTGCCCCCGGTTGCCCCTCCTAGTGGATTGTCCCTGGTATTGTGCAGGCATGCGTAGGGTGACATCTGCCAGTGTCACCCTGTTTGAACTTTGACAATGGACTGGCCATTGGCCTTTGCTCTTTTTCAGGACTTCGTTTGGCCTCAACACATATGCTGAATAAAGCAACTTTCTTTTCTCTAGTGCTCATGCTTCAGATGTACATGTTGTTGGTGCAGCTAACCATGCCCTTGCTGCAGTGATGGTGATATCTGGTCTCATGATTATGAAGTGTTACTGTGCAGGAACCCATGTGGTCCAGGGGGAATGTGTCCTATCATGTGGTGTATCCATGTCATCAATAGCAGCATCTGAGGGTGTCATGTGTTCAGTATTTGGCAATGGGTTTCCTACTTACATTGGCAATTTCATATCTGTGGCTTCCACCCCTGCACATCTGTTGTGCCTGCCATCGTTGCATTTGTCTACTTCCCTGACCGTGTTGCCATCTCCAGTGGACATGCAGGTTTGGGCATCAATGGGGAGGGACTCATCCGTGTAGTCAGTGCAACATTGCTATACAAGTGTGTTGGATCTGTGCTGATGATTCCGTTGGCACATCCATGACCAGGCTGATGTGATGGGAGCCCTCATTTGGTGCTAATTGTTGATTGTGTGACCAAGTGCTCAGCTGACATGATGGGGCCCTACTGAGGCAACATATGGCACAGCTTTCCTCACACAGGAGTGGAGTCCCCTCATGGCAGTGTGTACACGTGTGACATTGCCTGCACCCAAGGTGTGTGTTGTATGTGCATGTCTGTGTGTTCACTTCCATTCATCTGCGCATGCTGTGATCCCTAGTGTTGTACCTGTTTGTGATGCTTGCTGACTTGAGCTATGTTCCCCCAAAGTCTTCTCCCTGTGTTCTCTGTGATGTGGGTGCATGGCACATTACTGGTCATCAGGGTGTCACCCATAGGTGTGTTTGCTGTCAGGGCTGAGTTTGTGTGCAGACGCAGATGGGTCACAGTCAGGTTTCCCCTTGGCACTTGTTGTTTGCCCCTGTCATGTGATTTCCAGTTTGTGTTATCTTTCAGTGATTGTGACATGTTGTGTGTGTGACTGCTGCCACTCCTCAGGGTCAGAGCTGCAATGTTGGAAGTTGTCTATGTGTGTTCTTTGTGGGTGACCTTGGCTTCTTCATTGGTGTGTGACTGTGGCTGGGATCCCATTGGTCGGTGTGGTATTGCCGTCATGTCCATGTACAGCGTAGTGTGCAGTGTGTCAGACATTCAGGAGTCTTGTTGAGTGTCCATGTGTGATGTGTTTCTACACCTTGGTTCCCACCCACCACCCTGGAATAGTCATGGGTGCATGTGCAATGTCACCAGTGCATGTGTACTTCACTGCTGCACATTGTTGGAGGTCGAGGGTGTGGTGTTGAGTGTGTGCAGATGAGAGTTGTTGCCCGGCTAGGCCCCTGCCTCCATGTTGGCCTTGGCTTACTGGCCATGCTGATTGATTTGTGCTTGTGTAGGTGTGATGGTAGTTTGTTGCTCAGGACACCTGACTGTGGTTCATAGTGTGAACGACATTTAGCTTTGTCATCACAGTGGTATTTTTATTCAGCCCAGGGTCACCACATTGTGGGGGCCCTGGGGAGTGGTGCTGTGGTGTGTCTGTGACTTGCTGTGTCAGTTGTTGTTCCTACGTGCCTGTGTGACATGTGTGTTTTGTGCTCCCTCTCACCTGACAATGCCTGCTTGCCCACATAGGGGATTTGGATCCATGAGTTACCTTAGTGTGGCAGTGTATGCACATCTGTATGATTGGTATTCAGCTCTCCTCATGTGTTGTGTGGTTGCCTGGGGACACTGGCACCCCCACCCCTCACCTGCTGTGTATGATGACAGTGTTGGTCTGCCTGTTTGTGTTTGTGCATCTGCACCACTGCATTGGCATATCTTGGGTGTGCCATTGGCTGTATGTTGTTTGGTGTGTTTCCCCTGCTGTCCCTGGGACTCCTAGGTCATCGGTCAGCACAGTGATCATGGTTTGTGTGTCCCATTGCTGCCATGGTATGGTATCTGTTCACCTCACATCTGCTGTCTCCACAGGGTATCTGCATTTGTGTGCCCATTGGTGCAAATATGTGGTTCTGCATTCTGATGGTCACTTCTGTCATTGTGTCATTGATGACTGTTGACGGTCTCAGCCCCCATGGGTGTTGTTTGTCTGCACATGGCCAAAGGAATGTTTCATTTGCACTGCAGTATTTGGCTCCCCCAATTTATGTTGCAATGGGACACATACACTACTTTGCCACAGATGAGTTTTTGGTTCTGTGAGCAGGAATGATCCATGCAGTTTGGCAGTTGCAGCTCTTTCTTTGTCAACAATTACCTTTTGGTCACTGTGATGATGAGGGTGTAGACCCCATTGCCACAATGGTCAAAATGTGCTTCAGCTATGGACCCCACACTTGCCTTTTGGTCACTGTGATGATGGGGGTTTAGACCCCATTGCCACAATGGTCAAAATGTGCTTCAGCTATGGACCCCACACTTACCTTTTGGTCACTGTGATGATGGGGGTTTAGGCCCCATTGCCACAATGGTCATGGGCTGCTTGCATTGTGGGTGCCACACACATATATGTGTGGCACATGTGCTAGGGGGTCACATTGTATGTTGAAAGTCATGTTCGGTGTTGTAGGCATTTGACACAGCCTACACACGCTTGTCATGGTGGTGGGGGGATGTCTTAATCTTGCATTCCCTAGGTTGTGGTGTGCTTGTTGTGTCATGCATTGTCCATCCTATGAGTGGGGGTGGTAGTAGTGGTAGGCATCCAGCCCCCCTGGCTAAGGGTGGTAGTAGTGGTAGGCATCCAGCCCCCCTGGCTAAGGGTGGTAGTAGTGGTGGGCATCCTGCCCCCTGGCTAAGGGTGGTAGTAGTGGTAGGCATCCTGCCCCCTGGCTAAGGGTGGTAGTAGTGGTAGGCATCCTGCCACCCTGGCTAAGGGTGGTAGTAGTGGTAGGCATCCTGCCACCCCTGGGTGAGGGTGGTAGTAGTGGTAGGCATCCAGCCCCCCTGGGTGAGGGTGGTAGTAGTGGTGGGCATCCTGCCCCCCTGGCTAAGGGTGGTAGTAGTGGTAGGCATCCAGCCCCCTGGCTAAGGGTGGTAGTAGTGGTGGGCATCCTGCCCCCCTGGCTAAGGGTGGTAGTAGTGGTAGGCATCCTGCCCCCTGGCTAAGGGTGGTAGTAGTGGTAGGCATCCTGCCACCCTGGCTAAGGGTGGTAGTAGTGGTAGGCATCCTGCCACCCCTGGGTGAGGGTGGTAGTAGTGGTAGGCATCCTGCCCCCTGGCTAAGGGTGGTAGTAGTGGTAGGCATCCAGCCCCCCTGGGTGAGGGTGGTAGTAGTGGTGGGCATCCTGCCCCCCTGGCTAAGGGTGGTAGTAGTGGTAGGCATCCAGCCCCCCTGGCTAAGGGTGGTAGTAGTGGTAGGCATCCAGCCGCCCCTGGGTTGGGGTGGTAGTAGTGGTAGGCATCCTGCCCCCTGGCTAAGGGTGGTAGTAGTGGTAGGCATCCTGCCACCCTGGCTAAGGGTGGTAGTAGTGGTAGGCATCCTGCCCCCCGTGGGTGAGGGTGGTAGTAGTGGTGGGCATCCTGCCCCCCTGGCTAAGGGTGGTAGTAGTGGTAGGCATCCAGCCCCCCTGGGTTGGGGTGGTAGTAGTGGTAGGCATCCTGCCCCCTGGCTAAGGGTGGTAGTAGTGGTAGGCATCCTGCCCCCTGGCTAAGGGTGGTAGTAGTGGTAGGCATCCTGCCACCCTGGCTAAGGGTGGTAGTAGTGGTAGGCATCCTGCCCCCTGGCTAAGGGTGGTAGTAGTGGTAGGCATCCTGCCCCCCTGGGTGAGGGTGGTAGTAGTTGTGGGCATCCTGCCCCCTGGCTAAGGGTGGTAGTAGTGGTAGGCATCCAGCCCCCCTGGGTTGGGGTGGTAGTAGTGGTAGGCATCCAGCCCCCTGGCTAAGGGTGGTAGTAGTGGTAGGCATCCTGCCCCCCTGGCTGAGGGTGGTAGTAGTGGTAGGCATCCAGCCCCCCTGGCTAAGGGTGGTAGTAGTGGTAGGCATCCTGCCCCCCTGGCTAAGGGTGGTAGTAGTGGTAGGCATCCTGCCCCCTGGCTAAGGGTGGTAGTAGTGGTAGGCATCCTGCCCCCCTGGGTGAGGGTGGTAGTAGTGGTAGGCATCCAGCCCCCCTGGGTGAGGGTGGTAGTAGTGGTGGGCATCCTGCCCCCCTGGCTAAGGGTGGTAGTAGTGGTAGGCATCCAGCCCCCCTGGCTAAGGGTGGTAGTAGTGGTAGGCATCCAGCCGCCCCTGGGCTGAGGGTGGTAGTAGTGGTAGGCATCCTGCCCCCTGGCTAAGGGTGGTAGTAGTGGTAGGCATCCTGCCACCCTGGCTAAGGGTGGTAGTAGTGGTGGGCATCCTGCCCCCCTGGGTGAGGGTGGTAGTAGTGGTAGGCATCCTGCCCCCCTGGGTGAGGGTGGTAGTAGTGGTAGGCATCCTGCCACCCCTGGGTGAGGGTGGTAGTAGTGGTAGGCATCCTGCCACCCTGGCTAAGGGTGGTAGTAGTGGTAGGCATCCAGCCCCCCTGGGTGAGGGTGGTAGTAGTGGTGGGCATCCTGCCCCCCTGGCTAAGGGTGGTAGTAGTGGTAGGCATCCAGCCCCCCTGGCTAAGGGTGGTAGTAGTGGTAGGCATCCTGCCCCCTGGCTAAGGGTGGTAGTAGTGGTAGGCATCCTGCCACCCTGGCTAAGGGTGGTAGTAGTGGTAGGCATCCTGCCACCCCTGGGTGAGGGTGGTAGTGGTGGTAGGCATCCAGCCCCCCTGGGTGAGGGTGGTAGTAGTGGTGGGCATCCTGCCCCCTGGCTAAGGGTGGTAGTAGTGGTAGGCATCCAGCCCCCCTGGCTAAGGGTGGTAGTAGTGGTGGGCATCCTGCCCCCTGGCTAAGGGTGGTAGTAGTGGTAGGCATCCTGCCACCCTGGCTAAGGGTGGTAGTAGTGGTAGGCATCCTGCCACCCCTGGGTGAGGTGGTAGTAGTGGTAGGCATCCAGCCCCCCTGGGTGAGGGTGGTAGTAGTGGTGGGCATCCTGCCCCCCTGGCTAAGGGTGGTAGTAGTGGTAGGCATCCAGCCCCCCTGGCTAAGGGTGGTAGTAGTGGTGGGCATCCTGCCCCCTGGCTAAGGGTGGTAGTAGTGGTAGGCATCCTGCCCCCTGGCTAAGGGTGGTAGTAGTGGTAGGCATCCTGCCACCCTGGCTAAGGGTGGTAGTAGTGGTAGGCATCCTGCCCCCCTGGGTGAGGGTGGTAGTAGTGGTAGGCATCCTGCCCCCCTGGTTGAGGGTGGTTGGCATCCAGCCCCCCTGGGTTGGGGTGGTGGCGCGCATTCAGGCCCCTGTGTGCATATGTGGCATTGGTGATGGGCATCCCGCCCCTATGGTGCTGCTGTTGCAAGTATATTCAGATTCCCCGTGTATGTGTGTGATGTGTCGTGTACGTGTTGTATGTGTTTTGTGGTTGGTGTCTGACTTACCTTCTGCGCCGTACGCGTCCGTGCCTGTTCCGGTAGTAGATGTAGAATATTGGTATGATCGGGACGAAGGGATTCATGGTTGGTTCGTGTCGTTCGTCCTTCTCGTTGCTTCGCGTCGTCCTCGTCGCTTGGCTTCGTCCTCGTCGCTTCGCTTCGTCCTCGTCGCTTCGCGTCGTCCTCGTCTGTGCTGTGTTCGTCTCGTAGCCGTGGATCGTGTTGTGGCGCGATTCGGAGCTTATGTGCGCCTCTCCCGGATGCTTTGACGTGCCGTGCGTAGCGACGGGTTCGGCGCGTACGGAAAGCGCATCGTACTTGTCCGGCCGGACGGGGCTGCATTTTCCCTTCCGTGCGACTCGATTCGGCGTTTCCGGATTCGCCTCGGTCGGAGAACAGGACCTGGTTTGGGTGAGTACGGCTCGGCCGGGAATTTTTGCTGTTGTGCGCATCGTACTTGCTCGTTCGGTGTGCTGTACGGATCGGTCGGGAAACTGGCTTTCGCATGGCTTTTTCCCGACCGAATGGTATTGGGTGCGCCTCCGACCGAGATC
>CAWUFW010019563.1:26521-181742 GCA_963921515.1 Calotriton arnoldi
GGAATCGGCCCCTAAGCGGTTCAGATTTACTATTCCCACCCCAATCTAAGCTACATTGCGGAAAGTGCTGGACATTGAGGGGTTAAGAATTACTATTCCCACTCCAATCTAAACTATACTGGGGGAAGGGTTGGACATTGAGGGGTTTAGATGTCCTACTCTGACTAAAAATGTAAGCTTCATTGGGGAAAGGGTTAGGCATTCAGGGGATTAGATTTACCATTCCCACATTGGGTAATGTATTGAGGGGTTAAGAGATATATATGTATGTATACATGTCTGTATGTTTGTGAGTGTGTATTTGCATGTGTATATGCATGTGTGTGTGTGTGTGTATGTGTGTGTGAGCATATCTTACCTAGTGGCGGATGTCGCTAGGTAGTTATAGTCAGGTCTGCTTTTCCCTAGAAGGAGCATTTTTTCTTCACAAAACATTCACACACAAAAATTCATCCACCTCAGCTCCTTCTGAGAAAGTTTCAGGATGATTCGTCCAGTGGGGGCCAAGAAAAAGAAAAGAATCCACATGCATTTTTTATAGACTTCTTTAAGACAGGCTACAGCAAAAACTGCTGAATGGAATTGCATCAAATTCGGAAAGAAGCTAGATCTTGGTCCCCAGATTATGCTTTTTGTAATTTGGTGTAAATCCATTCACTAGCTTTTGAGATATTAATGGTAAAAAAAATAGTTATTTGAAAGGCTGGGTTCAAGAGTTTCTAGCTGGTGTCCTGCGAAAGCGCAATTTAAAAAATAGAGGCATGTGGCTAGGCGAGAGTTCCATTTTTTCTGTGAGTCTTCACGTTCTCGCAGGAATGTGAAGCTTCTGCGAGTCTTGCGAGCAATCTGATTGGCTGGGTATTGGAATTTTAGAGACAAAATGGCCACCATTACTGCTTGCTGTGAAAAATTGCAGGTGTTGTGGAAATGAAGTAAAAACACTCCATAAGGGGGCAGCAGAAAGGCATCCTGTCTCCCTAGATTTGAAAAGGAGGTCTCTAGGGCATAACAGCTGTGAGGAAATAATTATATATATGTTGTTTTTTAAAATTATTTACGATCTCGCAGGACTCTGGCAGGATTGTGAATATTAAAAAAGAATAGGCGGGTTCTCAATACACTCTACTAGTAGAAATGCATATTGTGGTGCTTATTATTGATAGAGAGTGTGCAAGACATAAGCAGAGTGATAAGAAGAAGGTGAATTATTTTTTCAAAAAAGTTAAAATCTTGCGAGACTCTCACAGGATCTTGAAAAATAGGAAGGAGTAGGTGATCTTTTAATACACTCAGGTATGGACAGTTAATCCTGTAGGAAGGAGCCTTAGTGGGAAAATATTGTGAGTAGAGTTAAGGCTCTTCCCACACCCTACTATGCATACCCATCATCCAAGAGAGGGGTCTCAGCGGAGATGCCAGTCCAAGATAGGGGTCTCAGCAGACAGGCCAGTCCCTCCACACACCCTACTATGCATACCCATCATCAAGAGGTCTCAAAGGAGAGGCCTTTCACTCCCCATACACCATACTATGCATACACGTCATCTGAGAGAGTGGTCTGAACAGAGAGGGGAATCCCCCCTCACACCCTAGTATGCACACCCATTATGCAAGAGAGGGCTGTCATTGGAGAGGCTAGTCCTTTCTATATACTACTATTTCCTTACAATACTGTTGCGCTCTTGCAAAAGTCCTGCGAGAGTAGAACACAAGCTTCAGGGAGTAAAGCTTGCTGTGTGAGGTTCATTCATTCTAGAAACTCACGAGACCTGGGCCTACCATAACGTGATTTACTATTCCATGAGAGTCTCACCTGATCTTATGGGGGAAGTAGAAAAAAATGGCCAAGGTCAATAAATAGTTAACATTCTGTTTGCACGATTGAAGAAATGCTGTAATGTGATTGGCTGCAGAGTTAGCAATAGCTCAGATTGTCCTTCGTGTTTTGGAGGCGAAGGAAGTCTTTTTGAGTTGTGGTCAGCAGATGTGACTTTAGGGCCTGATTAGGATGGCGGGTGGACCCTAACGGAGATGTGGGCCGCCCGACATAGTGTCAGGGGTCCCACAGGCCAGATTACAATGCGGCCGCCACCGTGGCAGCAGCATTGTATGTGTTTTCCATTGCGGGTTGCAGCACCCGCCACAATGGTTTTGCATTTCCCTGCACAACGTGGCAGGCACCAAGCGGTGCCTGACACATGGTGCAGGGAAATGTGGTGGGGCACCAAAGGTGTCCCCCAAGTGCAAAACTAAAGTGCCTCTGCACGGGGGGGGAGTCAATCCCCGCCAGCCTTTCCATGGCGGAACCGCCATGGAAAGGCTGGTGGAGATCCAACATCCAAATCTGGCGGGCGGTGCCTGCTAGGCACCGCTGCCATTCTGAGGATGCAGGGCGGGTCTGACAGGCAATCGTAACGATGGCCTCTGTCGGATCCGTGGCAGGCCGCCCGCCATCCTAATCTGGCGGGCAGTAATTGGCCTTACAATGGCGGTGAACCCGCCACTGGCAGCCCACCGGTTGCGGGTTCACCGCCATCATAATCAACCCCTTCGTTTGGAATTGAAAGAGAATGGTATCTTCAGCTGCATTTCAGAAAAAGTTCCAAGTTCAGGTATGTAATAATATATTTTGTGAACTTTGTTAAGAAGTGTCAGAGAAATAATTACTGTTGGTAAATGTATTCTATACAAGGTTTACCAAGTTAAAAGCTATTTGTAGGGGTGTAGATTTCAAAATATAGCCTTTGAGGAGTAGACATTAGAATGTAAAGTGATATCAGCAAGTATTGCACATTGTATTAAAAAATGAGTTGTTCAATCTGTATGTAGTTGAAAATAAAAGAGGCATATATTATGAACCTTACTGTACACATATTTTACTCCTATGAGATGTTTGTGTGGAGATATTGTTATTTCTGGAGTAAAACGTCATGTTCACTGTTAGGATAGGTGTGTCGAGAAGCATGTGTTACTTTATTAACTTTTATGGAAACATGGTTAATGGCATGTTGTAATTTAATTGTGAAAAAATGCACTGGTTGAGGTAGAAACGAATAACAAGGTAGTGGTACACTAAATATATATATAAGTGACTGTGGGTGAAAGATGTAGAAAAGTTTAGAGAATATAGTGATGAATCACTGTTACCAATTATTGACCAGTATGTAAGTTTTAATTTTCTGGTTATTTTGAGTCAGATTATGATCTTGGCAGAATCGGTCCTGCCGCCAACTTGGCAGTCTGCCCGCCCCATTTAGATGTTGGCGATTGCATATATGAAAGACTGTCACGTTTCTGCCGTCACTGCCAGGAAATCTTGACTGCATTGACAGTGGGATAGGCACAAGCGGCTGTTGGAGGGAGGACTGCCAATTTCTCCGCCGGGCTAATCACGATGTGCCACAGTTGCGTTGGCGGGAAAACCTCCACACCTGAGTTGGCGAAATGGAATGAAGGCACAAACTCACCTTTACTCACCTTTCCACTTCCTGTTCCACCATCATACACATCCTGCCTCTGCTGCTGCAGGCTGATCATGATATAAATCAATACCATCATCACCGGAACTGAAGGTAACTTCCCACATTACATGTTACCTGTTTTCACTTGGCTGTTCATATAGGGGTGGGTACTGTCTTTTGAGGGGTAGTTTGGGATGTGGAAGGGTTGGGGTGGGATAGAAGGGGTAGGTGTGAATTTAGGAGTGGTAGGTGTGGGTGTGACAAGGGTCAGGCCAAGGGCAAATATTATACTTTCACGGGGAAAATGGGTAGGATGGTCGGGAGGGACTTGGGGTTGGGAGGTAAAGGGAGTGGGAGTAGAAATGTCTATTGTGCATGTATGTGTTGATGGTACAGGTGTCTGTGGGTCTGGTGTATGTCATGAATGGTTGGGTGTGTCTTGCTTTGTTGGTGTGTGTTGTATGGTTGAGTGTGCCATTATAATCAATGGGGTAACCCAGCAAAGAGTCCAGGGACCTGGGTATCAATTGGTACAGAAAACAGTGGTCCTAGATCTATCTATTCAGAAGAGATTCCTTCAATGGACAATTTATTATTCAATACGAGTTACGAGCATACATATGGTCAGCTCGTGGTTTGCAAGGAAAACCAGTTAATTTGAAATATTGAGATGTGCAACAACCATTGACTTTCAAGAAGGCATGTATTTTATTAATCACAAATTGTAAAGATGGAAAACATATTTCATAATCATATAGAAATAAGAAGTTACTCTAAGGAACGTGCAGGAAAAGTGCTCCAGTGTGAAGTGAGTGGAAATTGAAGGGGGAAGGTGGGAGAGTTCCCAGGACAGAATCAGATAGTAGAATTCAATCAATTTATGAACGCGACTGATGATACACAATGAGTCTATGGGGCCTGGCCAGTGTTGGTTAATTATACAACTAATTTAAATCACATTAATTCATGAGTAATAGAGAAACATATCATCTGTTGACAAGATAGGGCAAAAAGTGGGCATTTGGTCCAGGCCTGCTGGGGGTGAGCGTCGACGTTTCGACCCGACTTGTGGGCATATGTATGCTCGTAACTCGTATTGAATAATAAATTGTCCATTGAAGGAATCTCTTGTGAATAGATAGATCTAGAACCACTGTTTTCTGTATGGGTGAGTGTGGGCATTTCTGTTTTTTGGGTGTTTGCGCTGTGGAGGTGCTGGGTGTGGTTGTACGGAAAAAGGGAGATGGCAGACTGACTCCGCTGTAGAAGAGCGCGTACCTGAGGCTGCTCCCGCTGCAACATGCTGCACCACTGTTAGAAATGATTTCGGGAAATGGATGGCTTAATAAAGAATGAAAGAAAGACACTGGGAATAGCGGAGATTCTGTCTTCATGTTTTCGCTGCAGGCATGGACCTTACATCACTTTTTCCAAATGACCAGGACCGTGAGGTGGCGGGCAGGATCGAGCCGGTCTGCTCTTCACTGGTCTCGCCTGGAACTCCCGTACCCCAGCCTCAGTCCTTTCAGAGATTGTTAAAAAAGGAACTTTGCCGACCTTTGCCGACTCTGTCAGCTCGGGCAGAGGTGGGCGGATGCCACGAGGCAGCAACAGCGGCAAACGGAAGAGGCTTCCATCATGGGAAGCCGATGCTAAAGTTGCTACACTCGGGGAAGGCGGCCGACATCCTGCAGACCTGTGGTGTAACAGACTCCCAGTTTGAAGAGGCAATGGCTGATACCCTGCTGAAAGCAGTCCGCTCCAAACATGTAGCTGCAGCTGCCACCGTCGAAAACAACGGCTCAGCAGATGTGGAGGGCTGGACACAACAGGCGGAGAGGACAGCAGAGCTACAAGATAACTAAGTAACTCAGACATTGCTAAATGAATTTGAATTTGAATAGGTATTTATAGAGCGCTACTGTCACTCCGAAAGGAGCATCCTGGCGCTGTGCAGGCAAGAGTTAGGTGGACACGAACGGCCCCTATATGACCGATAAGCAGAGTTCATCCGAGGATCCAAAGATTCAGGTCTTCAAGGCCTTTCTGAAATGAGTTTCTGTTTTGATCAGCCTTAAGTACCTGGGCATAAGATTCCAGGCTTTGGTTCCTAATACAGCTATGGTTTTTCCTCCTTTGGTTTTGCACCGAAAGCCGGGGGGCTTAAGAAAGTTTGCAGATTTGGATCTAAGTGTCCTGGCAGTGGTGTAGGGGGTGAATCTGGCTGAAAGATATATAGGTCCTAGATTCCTGATAGAATGAAAATACTAATAACAATGTTGCAAGCTCAGACACGCTTCCACCACCACAACTGCCTGCACTGCAAATGGAACTGACAAATGCCAATGTGGTAGGGGGGGCTACCAAGGGGCCCAGGCAGTCCAGGCGGCAGAAATCTGTCAAAATTCCTTCGGACATTCTGGAGATGGGATGGGTTCAGTCATGTATGATCTGTTTAAGTCCTCAATTAATATTTCTGAAATCCCAGAGGGGGGGAGACATGTTTCTGGGAGACTGTAGCGAGGAACAGCCAAGAAAACTGGCTACGGAACAAGGCTCTGATCTAACGTGCAACACTCCCTCAGACAAGTCTGCATGGCCACCTCCGCCTATTTGCGTGGCTGAAAGTCTTACAGGTGCTTTATAAAGCTCAGAAGCTACACAAGCGGAAAAACAAGTGGAATCCCCATATCGTGCAAAGGAGAAACAAATCAAGATCAAAAGCTCGAAAGGCATGATAAAGCCCACGGAGCATTTGGAGACTTTATCACTAGCCGAGGTCAACAGGAACCCCCTGCGCAAATGGGTTACTTCCAAAGGGGAGATAAAAGCTTTGATTTCTAGACTGTTAGACTCGCTTACTAACGGAGGGATACTTCTACCACCCTCAACAATTTTGGATACTTACAACGCTGAGACACGGGAGATGCCTGACAGTTCAAGGCTCAGCTTAGGAGCAGTGGGAAGCTCACAGCCTACGGACCCAGCTTTTTCTGATTCTCCCATCACCAATACTATTCTTCCCACCAAAGCAACAGATTCTTGTTACACTAACGAACCCTCACTGTCCACAATTCTCCAGGCACTTCATGATCAAAGAGGAGAGGCACAAGAGCACTTTACTTAAGCCACAGCAGATAGTCTTTCAATTCAGCAAGCCTTGGCTGAAGTGACTGGTAAAGTGGCTGTGCTGGCTAATGATGTAGCAGAACTACAGCAACTGGTGGCGGATACGGAGGGCATAACTGTAATAACAGCTAAAACAGTTAAGGTGATAGACAAACAACTCCTCTTTCTAAAGATAAAGTGGAGGACTTGGAGAATCGGCAACGCAGGAACAATTTGAGACTTTTTGGGATATCTGAAGGAAAATAGGGGTCTGATCCACGAGCATTTTGTAGTGCATCTATTTCAGAAAGCATTCCCTTATCTATCAGATTGGGACTGGGACACTCAGATTCAGCAAGCTCATAGACTTCCAATCTTTCTAAGCCATGAATCTAGATTTTGACAGCATCCACGTCCATTGCTTATCTATTTTGGCAACTTTCTACTCCGACAGGCTGTCTTTTTCGGGGCTCGCCCAGCACCTCTATTACGGTCGATTCCCTAACTCTCTTTGCAAGATCAGATTTTTGAAAGGAAACAATGGAAAGACGCTGGAAACTGCATCAGTTGATAGATCATTGAAGGCGGCTGGAGCACAGGTGTTCCTTCAGGAACCAGCGCGTCTAAAAGTTATGAGGGAAGGTCAAACTTGGATTTTTCATACAGTTACTGAGGCTCCGCAAGCCCTCAATTCTTGGGAGCTCCAAGCAAAAAAGTGTTCATAATAGTAACTATCTAGACTAACTAGCTCTATGCTACTGTTGTCTCCTACTCCTAACGCCACATTATTGTCATTTTATTTTATTTCTTCTTTGGTAATCAGAAAAGTCAAGAAAGCTAGGTTATGTGTTGAATGAAGAGATATTAGATCTGCATAATATAGGTGCCAAGGCATTCCTGTCATCTTGTTTTTCTATACAATTTTTCATTGTTTTCTTTACAAAGGTATTCCTTTGTTTCTTTTTCTTCTCTTTTTCCTGGCTAGGGTGGGTGTAATTGGCACAGCAGGGAAGCCCGGGCTTCCGCGCTGTCCTTCAGCTGTCATTTTCATCGACAGCTTGGGCAGGGATGATTCCTTTTTCAGGATATGGGAGGCTTTTTTCATCACACAGAAAGAATGTCTTCCAAGTTATTTCCACTGGTGTTTTACTTATGGGGTTGGAAGGCGGGCTGAAGGGAAGAAGGGGGGCAAGGATGGGGAATAAAATGTCAAAGGGAATAAGCAAGAGGACACAGAAGGATTCATGGCACTGTAATCACAAAGTCAAGCAGGTTCGGAACATTAATTTCTCTTGGCCTTTTAGGTATAAAAATAGGTAAAGGATATAGACATACTACTTATAAAGACATCTCATCTATTTCACAATGGGGATAATTAAATGTATCTGCTGTAATGTTGCTAGCCTAAATGCTGCTAGTAAGCACTAGATTGTCCGAGAAGAGGTGAGAATTTACAAACCCCAAATAATTGCTCTTACCGAGACTCATTTGCCATATAAGGATAGACATCTGCTTACACAGCTAGGCTATAAAGTAATCAATTGCACATCCCAGACTGTATCCATCAGAGGGGTCGCTGTCTTAATCGATAAGTCATTTGATTGCACTCTTCTTAAGGCCTCTCATGATCAGCAGGGAAGATGGGCAATTTTACAGGTTTTAATTAAGGATGTGAAATATGTGCCGTGTACTATTTACAGGCCTAACTCCGATGACCCTGAACTATTCGATACTCTAACATTAGAGATATTGGAATGGCAAGGGGAGGTATTAGTTATGGGCGATTTTAATTGTATTATGGACTCTACCATAGACTTCACTAATCAGCGTGCTTCAGCAAGGATGGGGAAAGTAAGGGACTCGATATTAGAGATGGTTCGCCTGTCCTGTCTTAGGGTTGCATGGCGGACACCATCTCCATCTTAGCCCCGACATACAAATTATGGCACTCCACACAAGCATTACTCCAGGATCAACATGGTCTTTGCAAATAATAAGATTTTGAACAAGGCAGAGATGGAGGTATGCGCTAAGATTATCTCAGGTCATAATCCTATTTTATTTTCATTTCAGTTAGAAGTGGCTAACAAGCAAACACGGCAATTTTCATTTCCACAATATCTGCTTGCAGATGTGGAATATATCTCACTGATTAAAAGAAATATCAAAATTTGATTACAAGAGAACGAAGGTTCTGCTTCCCCCCTTATAGTCTGGGATACAATGAAGGTTTATATAATGGGCATTACCCAACAATATATCTTCAGACAAATAGAAGCAAAGACAGTCTTCTTAGAACAGCTTGTCATACAATCTTACAGTTAGAGATTGTCCACGCTGAAGAAGCCAGACAGAGGACCCGCACACAAATACAGATGCAAACACATTCACAAACCTACCTGTCTCTGATCGAGAAATGTTCCATCTTGGGTAGGGTGCTAAAAGATAAGAATGCGGCTAGATATAATAAACATCGCTCCCTGCAATATGAATATGGGGAACAGGTGGGGAGAATTCTCGCACACCAGCTTACTGATAAAATATCGAAAAGTCAGATAAAGGCTATTAAAGGGGAGAACGGATTACTATATACACAACCCCAGCTAATAGTCGAACAGTTTGCCCATTTCTATCAGAAACTATATGGTCAATCTGACACTTTTGATGCTGGAAATTATGATAAGTATATCGAGAGGTGTGATCTTCCAAGGCTCAATGAGGAACAAACAAACTCTCTTAATCAAGAGATTACGCATGAAAAGATTCAAGATGCATTAACAGACTTGCCTTCTGGCAAAGCAGCAGGCGACGACGCAATACCAATTGAGTTTTATAAAACTTTCAAATACTGCATTGTCTCCTCAATGAGTAAGGTTATACAATATATAGGCAAGAGCGGAGAATTTTAAATACGGTATCAGGGTTACCTCCCTCCCACTGGCATTTGAGCAGCGGAGGGCAGATAATACGCTGCGATTCCGGAGAGGCTCATGTGAGTATTTTCCATCCTGCATCCACCACGAAAGAGGTATATTTTTACCACAACCGCTGAGTGTTCATTTCAAATCGTATCACTCACAGGTACTCCTCTTCAAAGCGCGCTCCACGCCGATGAGGCCACCATATACTACTCGTTGGGGTAGGATGGTCATGTTGTATGTCTATGTTTTTGTATGTCACACTATCTTGGTTTGCGCTGTTACTCACATCGGAGTAACTTTTTTATTGGTCCAGTATGTGCACGCCAGCATGCTAACCATGGCTATCTCTTCCACACATTTTGTGTGTAGAGGTGCCACGAATAATAAGTGCTAACGATGAAACTATCGGCGCAGATGGGCAGTGAGCATGATCACTGCATCAGCCAGTTTCTGGCGAGTGGGGTATGAATGTGCTAGCACGCCTCTCCTTTTAAGATACATCTCTACCCTTATGCTGAGATTCATTATCAGCATCTTGACACTATACTCATTCTGACATGAATGTAGTGGATGAATCAACACGCTTGATGTGTTTGATACCAGTGAGTACGATGACCTTCTTGTTAGAGGATTAGTGTTGCTTTCTCCTTTTTCCTTTTTTTCTCTTTTTAGGTTGGATTTAGGAACTTAAAGTGGTCGTTCCTCTGAGGGGTGCAGTGTCTCCCTGACCACACCTGAATATATGTACCATAGGGTGTACTGAGTGTTGCCGTCTCAGACCCCTATTCTTCGCTCTTTTCACATATTGCACGGTCCTGAAGAAATGCCACAGGATCCATTAGGGACCTCCAGAGACGTGAAACATATCGACCTAAATTGATTCACCTTCCACTACCACTATTACTTAGACAAAGCAGAAGGAAAATACTCACTCCTCTGCTTACCAGTTCAAGAGGTCTTCTCTTGTCGCCTTTCTTTTTAACCATACCACACGGACCCCTGAATAAAGTATTTTAGGGTACCAGTGCAGTATTTTTAAATCACTCACGTCACTCCCCACACACCCGCACTCACCACTGCGGCGTTTCTCCAAAAAAGATCTCTGATAAAGAGCCCTCTCGCGGGGCCCATGGGGGACTGCAGCGCCACCCCCACGAGGAGCAACACCCGATGATGAAGCATGACACCCGCATCGGTGTGTGAGGGCACTTTTTCTAAAAGGAGGAATTCCCCCTCGTGAGAATTTCCCATCCAACCATTTCCATGAGAGAGTTTCTTTCATTAGCCCCTCTAGCGACCAAATAGGCCTGCTTTCGATACCTTTCAGGAACAACTACCCTCCAGTGATTATAAGAGCAGAGAATTACCTGGCTCATGGGATATGACAAATATTGTCTTTTTCTGAAAAATAATAAACCCCCAGAAGTGTGCAGATCCTACTGTCCCATATCTTTTATAAACACAGATACTAAAGTCTTTTCTAAAATCTTGGCAACACGTTTAGCACCTCGGATGTCAGAACTGGTGTCAAGTCAACAGCATGGGTTCATACTGGACAGGGATACTACAGCTCATGTGAATGCTGCCATAGTAGCCTTTGATGTAGCGAAAAATGGGAATGGTAATGCTTGATGCCGAAAAGGCGTTCAATCGAGTTGCCTGGGAAAGCTTATGGGCTACACTCACATGGTCAGTTTTGTAAATGGGTACAGGCCCTATATAATCAACCAATGGCAACATTGATTTACTTACAATTGCAGTCTGTTTCTTTTTGGATATTTTGGGGCTCCCGTCAGGGTTGCCCTCTCTCTCCATTACTTTTTGCATTATATATCAAACCATTCATAAGGTCACTACTCCTAAATACACATATACTACCGGTCCAATCAAGGTTTGGTGAACTAAAAGTAATGGCCTCTGCCGATGACATAGCGTTTTTTTCTGCGGATACAGCAACTGCAATAGACATTATCCAAACCGAGGCTAATAAATTCGGCAACTTTTCTGGCTATAAGCTGAATATACGTAAAATGCAGGTTCTTCTTAACAATCAATGCTCTGTAGCTACTTACTTAGGGGTACAGATCTCCTCGAAGACGGAACACGTTGTAAGACTGAACTACGATCCTTTGTTACAGGCCGTTGTCAAAAACATGAAGAACTGGCATAAACTACCAATTAGTATCATAGGGAGATGCAACATCAATAACATGAATATTTTACCTAAATTCCTTTACCTATTTCGAGCAATACCTCTACGGGTCCTGAATTATTATTTTTTTAAACTAGAAGGGGCAATTAGCAGTTTTATTTGGGGTACAGGCAACAGCACCAGCTAATAAAATATATTAAATTCCCCTACAAACAAACAAGGTTCCAGCTCCCTGATTTTAAATTATATTATTTGACTTCCTTTGTCGGACGTCTTTGAAGTCTCCTTTCTACAGGTAGTCAAGATTATTGTTACACTTTTGCGTTAGGCCCCGATAGTAGAATGTTTTTGTTTAGAACAAACAACCTTCATTATTTCAAAAGAGTACGTTTTAAGACAGTCAGGGATATCATTTACATATGGTGGGAAATAATATCCAAATGCTCCCGCCCTCTTATCCATGCTAGTTTCCCAATATGCGAAAACCCATCCCTTCCAGACATGTTTCATGACAGCGTAGGTAGATCATGGGCTGATAATGGGATTAGTCAGCTTGGGGACTTATATGACACAAATGGGTTTCGAGCATTTAAAGATCTACCAATGCTATATAGCCTCCATCAGCGGATGTTTTTTACATACCTACAGGTTAGAGATTTTTTGGGGGAGCGGAAGGGTATAAGGGTACTTGAGAAATCTGATTTGACGACATTCTTACACTCTGCCTCCCAGAAGCCATTTATTAGCAGTGTCTATCAGATACTCTGTCAATATAGAACCCACGACATTCCAAATTTAGCATCTGAATGGAGTAAATTACTGTCAAATGATATTATTCCCTCAGATATCAATGACGCACTATAGACTTAAAATGCAGCAATTCCAAACCATATGTATGTAATATTATACCCCGACCCAATAATTCACTGGACTTGGACTAAGAGAAGAGATATAGGGGATAAGGGCACATGCCCTAAATGTGCGCTGGTCGCTGCAGATAGCTTACATATGTTGGCCACCCGCCCAGGATTGATTTTGTTCTGGAAAAAGGTGGGTCAGATAGCTGCAAGCCATTTAGGCTTGGATCTTCAATTAACAGAAGGGGATAGCATGCTCGGGTATAAGCTGGTACCAGCCCCGGGTTTAAGATCTCTTTTCTCAATTATCATAGTCACTGCCCGACTTTGTATCGGATATCTACAACACCTCCTAGGGCATCAGAGTGGTGGGTAACTCTGAGAGAAATATATGAAAGAGAGATGGCTCTAGCTAAGACTAGAGGAATTTGTTCTGGGAAAAAATTCCTGCGTTTAGGGGGGCCATGGAAAAAGGTGTTCAATAAGATCCAATGTTGACCCTTCGGTCCTTTAGTCATTTTTTACTTTTCTGTGCTTAGGGCCCTCTCTTTGGTTTGATTTGTGTGTATTTTGGTGGTAATTGCTCTATATTGTCAAGTTATTCAGCGAGTACATTGCCATATGTCTATATCTTTTGTTTATTCCCTAAGATAATTTCAAGAAAAAAGAATAAAAAATAAATAAAAGGAGGTGCTGGGTCTGGTCTTGGTGAATTTGGCTGTGGTCGTCGGTGTGGTGTATAGGGTGTGATAGTAGTGGTGTGTGTTTGTGGTGGTGGGTGCAGTCTATGTGGGTGTGCTGTGGTGGTGTGTGTGTCTGTGGTGTTGGGTGCAGTGTATGTGGTTGTGATGATGTTAGTGAATGTGTCTGTGCTGGTGGGTACAGTGCATGTGGGTGTGCTGGGGTGGTTGATGTGTCTGTGGTGGTGGGTGCTATGTATGTGGGTGTGCTGGGGTAGTGGATGTGTCTGTGGTGGTGGGGGCTGTGTCTGGTTGTGCTGGGGGTTGAGGTGGTGTCTGTGTATTTGGATGTGTTCCTCTTTTTTGTGTTGTTTGTATTTGTGTGTGGGTGTGCTGTTTGTGTCTGTCTGAGTGGGTGCATGCAAAGGTGTGAGTGTGCTTGGAACAGGTCTAAGAAAAGGACATTTTGGATGGGGACGGGTTGGGAGGTGGGCCACAAGGTTGGGACATTTGGGAGGCTGCAGTCAGTGAGGAGGCTAGACCTTGAAAAGACCGATGTAGGCCAGCCATAGCACTGTGAATGCCTTCCAGGTAGGCTACCATTTGTCCCATTTGGCTGCCAAACCTGTGGATTGCATTCAGTAGTGCAGTCTGGCCTGCAAAGATATTCCTGAGGAGGTTAGAAGCTTCCTCACTCAATGCAGCCAGGTGGATAGGGGCAGAGGGTAAGGTTCCTGGAGTTGAGGAGATCCCAGGCCTTTTAGCATGCCTGGGTAGGGCAACTGGGGGGAGCAAGAGGGAAGGTAGAGATGGTACTCAGGGTGGCAGACAAGGCTGCAGGTGGAACTGGAGCAGTACGGTCCACCACTAGAGAGTGCTAACTGGGAGAAGCCTCCAAAAAATATGCCACTGGTGGCATCCACTTCACTCCCCTTACCCTGCAGGCCACTGTGTCCCTTGGTGTCAGTACCAGAATCACTGTGGCCAGATGCTTCCCCACCTACTTTGGCATATTCAATAGTGTTATTGGACCTATGTAAAAAGCACAGATCATGAACTTTGTCCACAAAACAGTCACCTAGTTTTCTGATTTCAGCTGCTTCAAGCTTCTCAAATTTTAGTGCTAATTAAGCATAAACACATGCGAGTATGCAACATTTTTAGAAGGTACTTGGTCACAGTTACGTCATTTCCCACCTTAGCACCTATATCATGTATGATGTTGTCTCTTATCCATTATTATGTCTCTTCAGGAACTGATTCACACCCCAGAATGGCTGGCCTTTGTTGTACAGAATAATGAACTGATGTTACCAAAAAAGGATATACACCAACAATACCTTTGCACTGTGTGTTCACTTGGCCATAAAATATGCATACTTATCATTCTCAATAAGTAAAATGTGAATCAATGTCTGTCAACATTTACTGCAAAGTTGTACCAATATTAGCATAAACTGAAAGCAGGTTACCATTGTTTGGACATTTCACAATGGTAACACTCACGTCTAGTCACAAAAGTATATGTCAAGTGTCAAAATTATACATGAATTCTGTACTGTAGTAGCTTAGCAATGTATCACATACTTTGTACATACTTATGCTGATGAAGACAGTCTGAAACTAATACTTGTGGGTATTGACAAATGACTTTTACTATAAAAGTAAAGACATGGCCCTTGAAACATTCATAATACACTTCAGTACAGAGCAAAAGCATCTTCATATTTGACTCCTAAATATCTCTAGTTATTTTAACGTTTTTGTATCTGTGTGAATTGGCTTCACTAAATATGCTGGCATAGTAGTCAAAACACTGTAGAGCACCATACTAATCATTGCATACAATGATTCATATATGATTTTTTACTTCAAAGATTAAAATGTGAATTACAATATGAAAGTTATTTTTACACCTAAATGCATTTCAACGTTTGCCAGATGACTCATGGGTTTGGCCTGAATCTGAGTTTTCCTGATGGGCTACTCATACATATATATGATTGAACATTCCATCTTCCACAATACCTTCAATTTCCCCATTTTACTCCATCATTGATTATTCATCTGGACATGACAAAGGACATTGAGGAATGTTTTTTTGTTGTTTTTTTGTCCTCATTCACCTCAGACCGCAATAACCAATCCAAACATCGGTCGCCATCAGACCCTGGGAGCAGGTCAGGAAGGACTTGCGACCTTCTCTCCTGTGGGTAGACCTGCGTGTTGGAAGGTATCACCCCGATAACGGGAAAAGGTCACTCTCCAAATTTCGTCCGATATACCCCGGTGACTGTTTAGATGTCCCATGATGTCAAAACAGGGAGGGGCCCATCGCAGTCTAGAGAGATCCAGAGGGGTATAATCATAGGGCAAAAATTGGGATCATATCTGGAGGAGGGGGGCCCTGTTTTGTTGCCTAGCATCCGAGTCCAACCATCTTATTAGAAGATTCCAGAGGGCCGTCTTCCTCTTTGATTGAGTCCCCCTCAGGTCCATCTTTGATGTTCATATGAGAGATCCCAGCCAGTCAGGGCCGTTTCTAGGTGTTTTGCCGCCCTAGGCGTGAATTGAAAAATAGCGCCCCCTCCCTTTTACTTCCATTCGGAGAGAGAAATGTAATGAACTGCATCTGAAGTGTGGTGAACACACCCGTTAGCTACATTAACCGCACGACCAGAGATGTCCCCGGGGCCTGTGGAGGAAACGGTAGCAATGTGGAGGGAACTTTCGATGTCCCGGCAGTGTGGTTACAGGAACCTAGACTCTGTTCAACTGAGGGTATTTCTTTGTCAAGGGCACCCATAGTATTTATTGGATAGTTCGATATTGAAGAACTGGGCTTACCTTGTGCCTTAGGTGTCAGTAACTAGCGCTTCCCTATTGTGAATGTTGAGGGAGAAGCAAGGGGCCAAGAGGGGGGCCCATCCCAGCCTTGTCCAGCCGCAGAAGGGCCCGCTTTTGGCCCGGTTTTAACCCAGGCACTTGCCTGGGCGCGTCGCGCGCCTGTGGAGCCTGGTGCACTAAACTGTGCTTCACTGCTTGCCGGTCATTGGCGCCATCCTCCTGGGCTCGTGCTGACAGCTAGAGGCTGTATTCCCTGAAGCGGCCCCTTTTGAGAAGCAAGTACGGCGGGAACAGGTTGTGAAGCATGGTTTTCAGCAAGTGAGGAGCTGCGAGAGAGAGACAGAAAGGAAGGGAATAAGAGGAAGAAAGAGTGGGGGGCAGGGGCAGCTGACAGCGGCAGAGCAGGAAAATGGACACAGGACACTTCAACCACTGATCTTACCTTAATACACCTGCCCTGCTGGGCACCTAGGGACTCCCACGCGCAACAGTAGCAGGCTGCAGGGTAGGCCAACCAGTCCTTGCCCTGACGCTCCTGACTCCGCCTCTCTCGAGCTCCAGACGACAGCACTCCGGGTCTACTGTGCGCTCACGCCAAGGCAAATGCAGGGATTCAAAAGTGGAAAAAAAACGATGACAGGCCTGCCCCTCATGAGATCATTGGTCCATTCTCACTGGGGCAGGCCAGAAACAAGAAACAGGACCGTCATAAGTAGTGCGTTCGCGCTATGAATAATAATAATAATAATAATAAAGACTTATATAGCACCTGAATCACCCCCGAAGGGGTATCTCTGCACTGCGGAGCATGCAAGAGAGAGCTAAGGGCAACCAAATTAGAACAGGCCTGTTTTAAGGAGTCTTCTGAATTGAAGATGGTCTGGGCATTGTCTCAGCATGATGGGAAGCTCATTCCAAAGCCGAGGTGCAAGATGTGAAAAGGCTTTCCCCCCCATCCTAGACTTCTTGACCCGGGGGTCTATGAGAAGAGATTTAGATCCTGAGCGCAGATCCCTAGCGGGGGTATAGTGATTGAATTTCTCAGCAAGGTAGGCGGGGCTTTTGCCAAACACAGCTTTACGGACGGTGCAGCAGATTTTGAACTTGATACGCTTGCGCACCGGCAACCAGTGGAGCTGTCGGAGCAGCGGGGCAGAGGCAGTTCTGGAGGGTACATTTAAAACCAGGCGTGCCGCGGTGTTCTGGACTACTTGCAATCGTTCCAGAGAAGATTCATTAGCTGATACCAGCAGAGCGTTACAATAATCTAATCTGCTTAGTACCAGTGCCTGGATGAGGGTTTTCCTTGAGGAGTCTGGAAGAAAAGGAAAGACACATCTCAGCAAACTCAATGCATGGAAACAGGCGCCGACAGTATGGGCCACGTGTTTCATCAAGGTTAACGCTTGATCCAGGCAGACACCGAGATTTTTTACGGATGTCTTAGGTGTAGGGGGAGAACTAAGATCTGGTGGCCACCAGTTTGGTGACCATAACAATGAGGCCTCACCAAAAAGCATGATCTCGGTCTTCCCTACGTTGAGCTGAAGGAAGTTACTCCTCATCCAATTAGATATCGCTGTCATGCCCGAGGAGAAGGTAGCCTGGGCTGAGAGGATAGATTTATTGAAAGAGAAAGTAAGCTGCATAACATCAGCGTATGAGATTGGTGTAAACCCGGAAGACCTCAGGAGATCTGCCAAGGGAGTGACATATATGTTAAACAGAGTGGGGCTCAAACATGAGCCCTGTGGCACTGCCTTGGACAGCTCCATGGTTCTAGATCTAAAGGGTCCGAGGTTGACTGTCTGAGATAGATTATTAAGAAAGCTTGTCAACCACCGCAGGACTAAACCTTCAATCCCTATGTCCTCCAACCTCCTAAGCAGAATCTGGTGCTTGACCGTGTCAAACACGGCCGAGAGGTCTAACAGCACGAGAAGAGTGGATTGGCCCTTATCCAAGGCCATTCTGATGTTATCTGTGACAGCCACCAGGGCTGTCTCCGTGCTGCACTTAGGCCTAAAACCTGATTGCGATGTATCGAGGCTACCTGAGGACTCAACATAGTCTGACAGCTGTTTATTAATTGATTTCTCCAGAAGCTTACTCATAAGGGGCAGTAGCGATATGGGCCGCAAATTGGAAAGGTCTTCCATAGGAACTTTCGTGTTTTTACGAATGGGTATGACCTGTGCCGTTTTCCATTCCTGCGGGAGATGTCCCTCTCTTAGGGAGAGGTTGAGGAGGCAACAAACAGGTGCAGAGAGTTGTTTTGAAAGTGTGGAGGAGATTTTGGCAGGAATGACGTCAAGGGGGGAGTCTGACTTTACAGTACAGAGTAGGACTTCAACATCCTCTGGGGTCAGAGGGGAGAAGCTCACCAACTGCTGCCTCTCCGTACAGGCAGGGGCCTTATGATGATTGACGGCCCTGATTGTTACAGACATCTGTGGACGCCGCGGAAACGAAACCACGAATTTTGCTCACACAAGGGCAAATGTCCCAACTTCCTTTTGCCGCCCTAGGGGGCCGCCTAGTCTTGCCTAATGGTAGGACCGGCCCTGCAGCCAGTCTGAGTGTTGGGGGGGCCAGCTCTCCACCCATGTGCGACAAATTTCCCTTCTTGCTAGTAATATTGCTTAGAAGAGAAAGGCTCTTGCAAAGCCTTTAACTTGGCTAGAGATTCCGAAGATAATCATAAAGAGGCTTACCTTAACTTGGGCCCCCAGAATAGCAGAGATAGTTGTACCAACCTTTGTCCAAAACTCCCAAATTTCTGGACATTCCTGAAACATGTGGATGCCGGAAGCTCTCTCCAGTCCACACTTCTTGCATTTTACCGGAGGGCCAGTTGTTATCTTCGACAACTTTTGAGGAGTTAGGTAAGCCCTGTGGATGGAAAAAAAAATGATTCCTCCTTAGCCAGGCAGGCTTAACAGTGAGGAACAGTGTGTTCATTGATACTTGCCAAAGATCTTCCCAGTTGACTCCCGGTATGCAAGCACCCCATAGTTCTTCTGCCAGTCTGAAATCTCCATCTATTGTTTCTTCAATCTCCCAATACCACCTGGAGACTTCATTTTACCACCAAGTGTTGTTCTAAGGAGTTACCCCCACCTAATGGGCCCTTCAACTTCTTCTGGGCCCAACTCTTCAGGTGGATATATTTAAATCTGGAGAGCTCTCCCTCCAGAGTGGCCTGTAGTGTTGACCATGGATGGATTATGCCCTCTTGGGCGAGATCTCCCCAAACACTAAGCTCCGCATTCCTCATTGGCTGTGCTAACTAGTCTTTCAAACAATCCGGTGTTCCGGGGGAGTCCCATAGAGGGGCGAGACTGAAATAATAGCTAGTCCCATCAGCTTTCTGATACTGGCCCAAGTTCTAGCTGCTGCCTGTAACACCTTTAGTCTTACTTTTTTAAAGAACTTGGGGTCCCCGTATTTAAACATGAAGCCCTCTTTGCCCAATTTAGCCCCCTTCAACATAACTGAAAACATGGACCCTACCCCAGAATCGTCAGGAGATTTTAATAGCATTCTGAAGTGAGTCAGCTGGAATGCCCATGCGTAATACTGTAGGTCTGGAAGGGATAATCCCCCCCTTCTCCCTCCTCCGTCTCAGCTTCTTCCAAGTGATTCTAATCCCCTTATAGGCCCAAATAAAGAAATGTATGGCCTGCTGGAGTTTATCAATAAGGGGCTTTTTGATATGAAGAGGGATAGTATTAAAGATGAAAGTGATTTTTGCTAAGATTGTCATTTAAATCAAATTTACCCTCCCAAAGATTGACAGGGGGAGGTGAACCCAGCTCTTCATAGGCCGCAGGCACTCACTTGTGATGCTAGACATGTTGACTCTGGCGATTTTTTCAATCTCATGTACTATTTTCACCCCCAGATATCTCATCTCTTTTGAGGTTTGGTGTTGAGTTGCCTCTAAATTCCAAGCCATAACCTCCGTCTTCCCTACGTTGACCTCATAGCCCAAGACCTTCCCAAACTCTCCTGCTTGATATAGAACACCTGGAAGCTTATCTACGATATCCGATAAAAAGATCAGTATGTCATCTGCGTATAGGGCAGTCTTCCTTTCCCACCCTTCATACTTAAAAATGGAGGGGCAGATTTACAAGCCCTTTGCAACACTTTTACGCCGCTGTTGCATCACTTTTGTGACGCAGTGGCGTCATAAACAATGCGCCACATTTACAACATGACACATCTATGTAGATGCGTCACGTTGTAAAGCCCTGCGTCACATTATACCTGCGTCAGGTATAATGTATGCAGGGTGGGCGTTCCGACGCAATAAAGCCTTGTAAAAGTGATGCAGTGAAATCTACAAGATTACACGGAGTCATTTTTACGATGCCACTGCGTCAAAACCTTACGTCTGCTTGAAGCAGGTGTAAGGAGTGGCACAGCATAATAGAAATAGGCATTCCAAAGCATTGTTGGAGTTGCGTCGTGCTTGTGACACGACTCCATCAATGCGTTGCCTTTACGCCAATAGATGCGTCACGCATCTCTCAACCCGTGCGCCGCATTGTAAATGCGACGCATCCATGGTGGCACAAGGGTTTTTTTACGTGACGCAAATTAACTGACCCATCTCTGCTAATATGTAGAGATGCGTCAGTTCTTGTAAATCTGCCCCGGAATGTTTACCTCCGTTCTGAAAGGCTTTGTTAAGTTACCATTAACCAACATTTTTGCAGTAGGGTTTTGATAGATCAGCTGGATGGTTCTGCGTATTTTTCCAGTACAGCTTCCAGATACACCCAGTTTACTCTGTCGAACGCCTTTGTGGCGTCCAACGTCATCACTGCCAGAGGAAGTGAATATGTTGAAGCAAGGTCTATTGCCCCAATGAGATCGTAAGTGAGTTTGTGCAACCTACTGCCTTTAACAAAGCCCTTCTGAAAGAGATGTAACATGTCACCAGCTACTCTGCCCAACCTTTCCGCTAAAATTTTAGTAAAGAACTTATAGTCTGTGTTGAGCAAGTAAATGGGTCTATATGACTCACATTTCACTGGATTTTTCCCTGACTTTAATATTAGGATGATCGTTGCTTTGCCCCAGGAGTCCGGGATTGTAACCCCTTTACTTAGGATCTCATTAAACAGCAAGGTCATGACTGGAGTTAATACCTCGCTCAAGTTTTTGTGTAACTCGTTTGGCAGTCCATCTGGGCCCGCTGCCTTCCCTCCCTTACTTGAACATATAGCCTCCCTAACCTCTTACTGTGATATTTCCTGCTCTAAGATATACTGTTGTGACGCTGCCAAGGGTTTGATCATGTTCGAGGACAGCCATTCGTCAGCTTGCTGTTTATTCACCTTACTATCCTCTGTGTATAATTTCTCGAAGTAGTCATAGAAAGCACCCTCTATTCCTGCATCGGTCAACAGTTTAGCCTTACTTTCCTCATCTTCAATTTCTCTGATCACATTACCGACCTTATCTGTTCTTGCTTTCCAGGCTAGTAATCTCCCTGCGCCTTCACCGTACTCAAAATGAGCCAGCTTACTCGCTTCCCATCTCTTAGCTACCCTCTTTTGTAATATAGAATCAAGCTGTTCTTTCGATTCCTTGAGTTTGTCTCTATACTCCTGCCTCTTCACCACTTTCTTGGTACGCCCCATATCTACCTCAATGGTTTTCATATTTGCCTCTATTTTAGCTACCTCCTCCCTGTACCTTCAATTTCTGAAGCATAATCTGCCAGAGATTCTCCCCTTTAGAAAAGCCTTTAAGGTATCCCAGACTACTGGTGTGGAGGCAGTTAAAACATTAAGGTTCAAAAATTCCTTTAACTTTGAAGAGAGATAACTCATCTCTTCAGCTTCCTGGAGAAATGTCCGGTCAAGAGTCCAGACTCTCTCGGTCATCCTACTTTTCAAGTCCAAGTCTAAGTATACCCCTTAGTGGTCTGACAGGTGAGCCGTCAAATATCCAATACCCTTGATTTTTCCCTGAGGCTGAGGCTTACTAAGACATAGTCTATTCTAGACATGTGACCATATTTTCGGTTGTAGTAGGATACTCCCATCTGATGACCAGATCTTCCTCTCCAAATGTCGCTCAAACCTAACTGCTTTATCATTGAGTGGAAGAATGCACATGAGTTAGATGTAGCTACTGCTCTGCTGTTTGGAGATTTGTCTAATTTTAGGTCTAATACCACATTAATATCCCCTGCCATTATTACCGGATCTGGGTAGTCTAGTATATTCGCGAAAACTGTTTTTAAAGATGCCGGGTCATCACAGTTTGGGCCATAGTATCCTACTAAAGTGAAAAGATATCCCGAGAGTAATATTTTTACAATAACCCATCTTCCGCAGGTGTCAGCTATTGAATCCATTATCTGTTCCCTAGCTTGTTTCTTAACTAGTATTGCCACTCCCCTTAGGTTAGCGCTGTGATCAGTACATATCATGTGTTCAACCCATTTTAAGTTTTTAAAGATAGCTTCACATTAGTTTTTTATCATATATTTGTGCTGGGGAGTCTTTGAGGTATTGCAGGATCTTAGCTCTTCCTCTTTTAACGCGTAACCCGTTAACACTCCACGATAGGAGCTGTATCATTATTTAGGTGTAAAGGATTTTGAGACCTGACTGCTGCGTTTTTCCTTTCTGAAATATATTTAGCTGAGGTGAAAGAGGAACTTTTTTTGGTTTGTATCCCATATGCTCCCCACCCAGTGGACCCATTCCCCCCTCCCCCTAGCCCCCACCCTGGAGAACCCAACCCACCATTTTCCATGACTAGATGTAAGTCCTAGTTGCTGCGTCCAGAGACACCCCCCACCAACACCTTCATACATGTAATGTCTATTACCGCTCTACTGTGCTGTAAGACCTTCTTATGCATCTGTTTGGGTTGCACTACTTGCCCCACCCCTATTGGCCTCAAAGAAACCTAGGAATGTCTTTTCTTCTTAATTAAGAGCATCTTCGGATCGGTGAGAAACGCTCTAATACAGGCTCAGAGGCTGTGAATCTATTTCTCCCCTTTCCTAATGCTCTCTAGAACTCATCTGCCTCTTGTTTAGACTGCACGTTATGCATTTTATTCTTGTGCATAACTTTCAGGGAAGCGGGGAACTTGAGTTGGGCCACTGCCCCTAATTTTTTTAATTCATCCAGCTTTCTTCCCAGTTCCCATTGTCTGTCCAAGGTAGCTTTAGCAAGGTCTGATCGAATTTCAAAGGAGAAGTCTTTTCCCTTCAGCGACTTTGCTTTCAAGGCCATATTCAACATTTTTTCTTTTAACGAGTACGTGTGAAAGTGCAGAAGGATTTTTCTAGGTTTAGTTTTGTTGGGGTTTCTTCTGAAAGGATCTCTGTGTACCCTTTGAATATTCTTGCACAGTTCTTCCTCTGATTCCTCTAACTGGATTGATTCCTTAATTAGAGTAACAATATAAGACCTAGGGTCTTCTCCTTCCTTCCCTTCCGGAACATTGAGGATGCGAAGATTACACTTCCTAGAATTGTTCTTCAGTTGCTCTAATTTCTCCCGAACCACTTGCTCCTCTTTTTTAAGGTCCAATATGTTCGCTTTTGTGGTGCTCAATTCAGCTTTTAGTTACCCCACCAAACTCTCAAGCATTTCAGTCCTTAAACTCAGAAGGTCAATTTTTTTCTCTAATGACTCGCAGACACCCCTGATCTCTCCTTGATTACTTTCGGAAACTGCGAAGCCCTTTTTAATTTCTTCTGAAAGGATATGAAACATGTCTTCCAAGGGTACAGATGGGTTCCTCGCAGGGTTGCTTGGGGTTAAACCACCTATGCCTAGCTCTATCTCTGATTCTCCGATCTGAGTAGAACTGGTAGGCCTCACTGAGGTGACGTTTTTGTCCCTTATCTCAGTAAATGGTTTCCCCTGACTGTCTGCAGGGTTTACAAGGGGGGCAGCCTCTTTATCCACCATGGTATTGGGGCACGCTAAACCCCCTTCTCTAAGTGCTTCTGCTTGCTTAGCAACGTCTACAACAAAGGGCTGTACCTTGAAGTAAGACCTTAGGGTGGGAGTGATTTTTATTTTTTCTACTTTGTCTGTTTTTTTTTCCCTCGTCTCCTGCTGCTGTGACCCTTTGCCTCACACTGCAAAAATGTGTGTGAGACTACTCCTTCCTCAAAGACTTGTGTAGGGTTTTGTGAGAGGGGTGGAGAAACCCCCCCCCTCGGCTTTTAGCACCCTTCCCCCTCATTGTACCCCGTTTTTTCCCTCCAACTGGGGGCTTGAGCGAAATTGGAAACACCCCTGTGCCCTCTTTTGGTTGTTCTAATGCACCTGGTTGATGCAAGAAATCTTCAGTCGTGTTTCCCCGGTCTGACCTTGTGGGATCATCTCCTTTGCCTCCTTCACATCTGTCCTGGTCCCTTGCAGATGTTGGGTTGTGCACAGACTTGCTACTTCTGTGGCCGGGTAGACTGAACTTGTGCTGCCACTGCCACTACTGCCCCGGAGGAGACCACGCGGTACTGCTCTGCAGCTCCTCCTGAGCTCCAGGGCTGCCACTTGCCAGCGAGACCCAACTCCAGAGACCGCCGAGGCTCCGTTGGGTGCCGCAATCCCACAGCACATCCACCAAAGAAGGTAAGAGGGGGGGCTGCGTCCGTGAATTCCGCGTCTCCGCTATCGATACAGGCTACATTCGCGGCATTGGTGCGGGCACTTCTCTCCGGCGTGCAGTGGCCAGCTCAAGAGGCGGCCGCCATGTTCTTCCCCAATATGGGCTACTCTTAAAAATGGTTTCACTAGATATGCTGGAATAGTAGTCAAAACGCTGTAGAACATCATACTAATCATTACATACAATGATTCATATATGATGTTTACTTCAAAGATCAAAATGTGAATTACAATATGAAAGTTATTTTTACACCTAAATGCATTTCAACATTGGCCAGATGACTCATGGGTTTGGCCTGAATCTGAGTTTTCCTGATGAGCTACTCATACATATATATGATTGAACATTCCATCTTCCACAATACCTTCAATTTTCCCATGTTACTCCATCACTGATTATTCATCTGGACATGACAAAGGACATTGAGGAATGGTTTTGTGAATTTTTTACCCTGTCACCATTGTGTACACATTCCTGTCTGTGTTTCATCAAAAATTGTATGGCTATCTCAATTATCTGGTTAAAAGCAGACTGCCTAACATGTGCATTTGTGAAGAAGTAAACATCATGCAAATCTGTCACTGTTTAACATGTATGAAACTGTTTTTCTGATGCTGAACACATTTTGGATATATGTGGAGTCACTGCATATACCAAGATACAGCAATCAATTCTGCTGTCACTAGTCAACTTGGATCACATGCTCAATCTGGTTTGTGTAGAATCCCAATTTAGCAATGTGACGGTTGGTACATCCACTGTATCAAAAGTGCCTAGTACGCTATGTCACCTGTAATAGGGCTAACATGACATCATAATTAACATCAGTGAAGGAGACACAACCTGATATAATAAAGACCGGTTGCCTATTTGTTACAACTGTCCCTCATTACATGAAACAACATGAGGTATATGTGGAATTTAGACAGCCGTGTGTCTACTCAGATCAGTCCATTGGTTGTGGACAGGAATCAGGTGTGATTATTATCCAAAAACATTTGACAAATCACATCTTCATACACCTAGTACAAAACTTGAAACTTCAAGAACTCTTCTTGAGCGTTGGACATGGGTCAACCTGAATGTTGATGGCAAATATCCTGGGTGTAACAACAAATGGGTCATGTAACATGTGTAACTCTGATTAGAGTGTACCCCCTTGTTGCTGCTGTAGGGCCCTCAACTGTCCATCGAGCCTCTGGCTAGGCCACCACAAGAATGCGGGCCATTAGGGGGTTAGGGTGTGGTGCACCCCCCCTCACACGTTGGTAGGACTTCCCGAGCTGGACATCTGCGATCCTACAGGTCCAGCCTCTTAGGTCCTCCCACTTCTTGTGGCAATGAAAGCTGCATCATCTGTAGACTCCTATGGTCCGTACCTTCCTGGCGGTGGCCTTTCATATGTCGCACTTCTGATGGGTGTTGACCTGTATGGATACATTAAATGAAAGAACAAACAATGGTATTGTGACTTGATGTTTGACTGTATTGCTGTCACAAAAATTGTCTACAGCTATCAGTAGCATAACTCATAAGTTACCATACAACATGTGTATTGTCACATACTGACCTAAACCAGTATCCTAATACACACTTTAATAATGACCTGTTGCCCATCCTCAACCCTTGTCATGGTCTAAACATACAAAATCCAGGGCTGTGACATCATCTAGCCCAGGGGCCCCTACAGAGTCTGTGATGTGACATGCTTCTGGTCAGTGCTAAAGATGGTGAACTACTGAAGGCTAAACAGTAATGATTATGGCACAGTAAATAGCGTCCACTGTGAATAAGGGGCCTGAAGTTTGGACCTGACATTCTTTGAAATGTGAGTCGATGGAAAAGAAGTGTTCGCTCAAGAAGTCAGGGAACTCTCCCATTCAACTGTTGTCCATTTAAAAGCATTAAGGGGCATATTTTAAGCACAGCTCACATTTTGACCTGCAAAGGATATATATTCTTGACAGCTCTACCTTAGTGCATCAGTTGTATGTCCCTGTGACTCAGGCCTAGCCTGGCCCATGATTCTGAATAAGCCCTGTTCGATGACAGGCGTGCTATCTGCAGTCTGATGATCATGATGTCACATGAACACCGCCCTTCCGCGGCTTTAATATTACAATGGTCACTGCGTGCCCATCCAATAAGTGTCCTCAATGCTATGTGCTACTCTGACGGGGTCTGGGAGCTACAGGGAGCTCCCAAACTACATTTTGGAGAGCTTTGATCTAGGCTGAGTGATTTGTGGGACTATACACATAGCTAACATAATTTTCAATTGTTTTCTAGACAGTACATAGAAATCTCCAGGTTTAAAGAGTATGTGATGTGTTTACCAGTGACCATGATGTTATTTGGCAACTTATCACAAGTAAGTCAAACATATACATGCATAGATCTCTACACACACACCAACTTGAATCTATGGCTTTAAACACACAACACATATTGATGGTGTTGTATATTTGACATTGGAGAGCGCATACAAATCCCTAGCATCATTGTCCTATGTAAGGACCACATCATAAGACTCTTAACATCAATCTTTACACATCACTCTTGAACTCAAAGGGACACTGTAGCCTGTGTAGATGGAAAAGAGCCAGTTAGACAGATTCACACATGAATGCCAGGCATGTACCTGTTCCTCTGGTGAGCCATAGAGCTGGCCATAAAGGGAATGGACCTTTTTGCCAGCAACAACAGATCCTATGACATGAAGGCAGGGGCCCTCTCAGCTGTTGAACCTGGCATGGTTGCTCCCAGACTTGAGAAACAGCAGCAAAAGCGTAGGAGGTCTTGATAGCACAAGTGTTAGGAAGCAAGTGTTTTTTTTTAATCAATGCGTACATTTACACAACGTACGCGATCATCAGCAGAGAGACGGACACAGCCATTGGCTTTCTACCATTATTTCACCAACTTTAACCAATGGCAGTGTCTGTTGTGGTATTTACCGCCCACTGCACGGTCAACTTCCGCCTCCGTCGTCTCATTCCAAATGTTCAATCAGCAAGGTCAGGTGCCTGCCATTTTAGGACTTCAAACTAGTGTGTTATTGACTGTTAAATGCAGCACCACCACTCCAAAGTTTGTTCAAATAATCACACTTCGATGGACACTTATTCTTTAAAAATAAACATTTATGTGTAGTGTTTTACTGTGCTGAAACACAATAATAGTGCGGAGAAAAAACATAAAATATAAAAAAATTGTAAATAATACATTAGAAATGGATTATTTACATATTTGTATTTCAGATTCATATCAAGGCCGGGATAAATCTAATTTGTGATGGTTAAAGAGCAAGAAGCAAATTTTGCTTCTGAATAGGTATTAACCTATATGCATTTTGTCAAAATACATGTCTTTTGTGTTACTCTTCAAATATGATGCTGTCGATAATGTAAAGAATGTTCACATGTTTCTCCAATGCAGACATATGAAACCTGGGAAAGTGAGAAGGCAACCCATTTCCAGACCTTGCCACCATGGAACAAAGGGATATAATCAAGATGTTCAGATTTTGACCCACGAGGAAGGATCGACCTCGGAAGAGGAACATGGCGGCCGCAAGCTAAACGGCCGCGGTCCGCTCTCCGGGGTATTACGATCGTAATGTCCTAACAGGTCTAGCTGCAGTTTAAAGCTATAAGGTCCCCCCCCTCCCCCCGGCCATGCACGATGACCCCCCTGTTTTTGGTCCCGATTGGGGGCTTGGGCCGAGATACCTGCAAGGAGCTCGGCGTGATCTGTTGTTGGCGCTGGGAGGAAGCGGCGTCTGGGCTTGGAAGATCGGATTCGGCTCGGCGTAGGCTCCGGGTCGGCGGGGGCAGAGCCAGCACTGGAGCTGGTGCGCTTTCCTGTTCCTGGGTTCGTGAGGAGCGCGGGTGGAGGTTGGATTGCGATACCCAGGTAGGAGCTGCAGATTTGGGGTGTTGTCCAGTTGGAAGAGCCGGCCGGAGTGGAGGTGAGAGAAGGCTTTTTTCTTTTCCCTGTTGGGAGGCATGTGTGGAGGTTTGAGTGGCAACCTCCCAAGGAAAAGGGCTATTTCCATCTCGAAATTATTCACAGTGGAGGAGGTTCACCTATACTGTATGGAGAAAAGTGGTGATACAGTGACAGAGAGAGCAGGCGCCTCACCACCTAAAATAAATAGGTATATCTTGCGGACAAGAGTGGCGCATTCATCCAACAATATTGATATCATCAAATCTAATTTTCCTCCTAGAGTCTCTCCACCTGTCTCTGAAATAAAAGCCTTTGCACGAAAGCGCAAGCAGAAAGGTGACACGAAAGGTGAGGTTGCTCCCAAGGGGGAGGAAGTAGGTAAGAAGAAGGGCAGAGGCAGGGGTAAGAAGATATCACTCCCCCAAATTAAATTCACTCCCTCATTGAAAACATATTACAAGGTTATGTCCTCCATGAATACTTCAACTGCCTCCGGCTGTGATCTCCTGAAGAATAAGAGCCAAGTGAGCCCCCAGGTGGGTGAATATAGCTCTTTGAGTCCGCCGATGGCATCTATAAGTCATCTTCCCCCTCATTCACAGATGGAAGCATGTATAGTAAGCGCAGAGATGTCAAGTGCTCAACAAGAAGATTTATCAGTGGTGCACTCAGAAGTGAGCCTTTCGAATAGGTACTCCGTTTTGGCTGCACTTGATCTTCAGGGAGCATCTTCGAGTACGTTGGAAATTTTAGATGACAACGCGATTAAAGACCCCATAGATACAACACGTCCTCTGGCAGAAATCCTACTTGCATTGAAGGATGAAATGTCAAGTAGATTTACTATTTCTGAGACGAACCAGGCTGAGATGACCAGTAGATTTCTGGTTTCTGAGGCGAATCAGGCTGCCATTCAGGCCTCCTGCGAAGTACTGACCAAGAGATTAGATGAAGTCACCTTAAGAACTGATGCAATTGAGCTAGAGATCCCTAAGATCAAAGAGACTATCTGTACAACCTCTTCAGAAGTGGCCAAGCTATTGGTTCAGAATAAGGAACTTAAAGAAGGTCTTGAACGTCTAGAAAACCACTCAAGGAAGAACAATGTAAGGCTTTTGAATGTACCCGAAGCCCTTGAAGGGTCTGATATTAAAGGCTTTGTGATCTCTTTGTTAAAGGGGACTGTTCTCAAGAATTCATCTGAAGTGGACTTAGTCCATGAGATACAAAGGGTGCATCGGGATCCGTTTAAGAGGAATCTAGCTAGGCAAAAACCTAGGAAGATCTTGGTCAATTTTCTGTCTTACTCCGTTAAGGAGGAGATTTTGTCTTTAGCCCTTAAGGAAGGCAAAATAAAATTTGAGGGTTTAAGTCCATTCTCATTTCTCATAAGATCTGATATTTCCCACATTACTGCAGTAAGGCAGTGGGAGTTGGGGAAAAGGCTTGAGGAGTTAAATAATATGGGGGCAAAGGCTCAGCTGAAGTTTCCCGCATTCCTGCGCGTAATGTGGAATAATCATATGCATCAGATCTATACAACCGAAGAGGCTGATGCCCTCATCGCAAAAATTAAATTGGATCAGGGGGAGAAAGGGGGACCGCGGGGGGGAAGGAGCTATGTAACTAATAGGCAGCTGGACCCAAGTAAGACTTTAGACTTAATATATTTTATTAGCCCCGGAGGAGTAGAGACCGAATAGGCTGCGCCTATTGGAAGGGAGGGTTCCTCACGGGAAAGCGGGGTTTGGGTTAGGGGCACAGAGGGAGGGGATGGGTAAGGGGAGGGGGCGAGAGGTTCACTGGGTGGGGAGCTGTGGGTAAAAAATAAAAAAAAATGGAAACTCATCTCACATAATTTTGAAGAAGGTCTGCTCTGTTGGTATAAAACGTTTGCAAGTTAATGGCAGGTATTTCACTAAAAGATAAAAAGGTCACATTTATCTCTTGGAATGTGAACGGCCTAAGGTGCCCCCGTAGGCAAAGATTGATTCTGAAGTATATTGAACTCTCTTCAGCTCAGATATGTATCATTCAGGAAACCCATCTTAGTTTCATAGAAAGTCGTGCAATATTTTCAAAAGTGTCTTGGATACAATGTTATTGCACTTCACAACAGACAATCAATAGTAGAGGTGTGGCAATTTTGGTTAAGCGTGGGGTTAATTGCTTAATTAAATCAGTACAGACGGATCAGTCCGGGAGGTGGATAATAGCGCAGATGGACCTTGGAGGGTCGGAGTTAATATGTGTATCATTTTATGGACCTAATGTTGACGATCCGTCATGTATATGTAAGTTACAATCTAAATTGCTATTGGTAACTCCTCCATTGATTATAGGTGGTGACTTTAATGTCCTTATAGATCCATTAAAAGATAGATCCAATCTAAGTCATTACGTAGGGGCCCCCGAGTCCGTCGTGCTTTGGTAAACATGTTTCACGACTTAGATCTGGTAGATGTTTGGAGGGCAAGGGAGGGAGACCTGCAGGGTTTTACATATTACAGCAAAAAATATGGTCACTCCTCTCGGATCGATTATATTTTAACAGATAGGCCTACTTTGGTCGGCTTATTAGAGATGTTAGTTTTACCAAGCCATCTCTCTGATCACGCCCCAATTCTTTTTTCCTATCTTAGTAAAACATATCAATTTCTACCTAGATGGACTCTAAATAGAGCCATGCTCCTGGATTTAGAGATAATTCAGGCCATTAAGATATCATCTTTAGAATTCTTCTCTTTGAATATGGGTTCAACCTCTATGGATTTTATCTGGGATGCCTTTAAGGCTAACTTGCGGGGTAGGCTTCTTGGACTTATAGCTTTTAAAAAAAAGGCCGAGGCTCGAGAGCTCCGTACCATGGAGGAGAGAATACTCCAGTTAGAGGACGAGAGGAATAAATTAAATCATGGTAGTCCAAGGAAGCTGTCCCAAGTTCAGGGTGACCTGGAATGTGCCAGGCAAGAATACAGGGGCATATTAGATGCAAAATGTAAGGCACAATGGCTTATAAAGAGTATGCAAAATTTTGAATACGGGGAGAAGGCTGGTGCCCTTTTGGCTTGGAAAGCAAGAGTGGACCGCTCAAAAAATAATATCAATGAATTAATAATAAACAGTAATGGAGATAAGTCTTGTAATATTGAAGACTTGCAAGCGTGTCTGCTTTCCCTGTTCTCAGACCTTTATAAAGAAGATTTAGTTCCGTCGATAGGCTATATACAATCTTGGCTGAAGAGTAAATCATTACTAACTCTCACAGTTGAAAGTCGGGACATTTTAGAGGCTCCTATTACGCTCGAAGAGATAAAAGATCAAATAAAAAAATGCAAGAGCAAAAAGGCAGCAGGCACTGATGCACTTCCAAACGAAGTATATAAACTTCTAGTGGAAGAATTGACTCCAGCTTTGGGTGCCACTTTCGCCTCAGTATATTGTCTTTCTGGTAAAGTCCCCAAATCGTGGAAGGAGGCGACTATTGTTTTGATACTAAAACCAGGGAAAGATCCTTTGAAAGCTGATTCCTATCGTCCAATCTCCCTGCTGAATGCCGACTATAAGATCTTTATGGGCATTTTGGCAGGGAGATTGGCTAAAATAGCACCAAATCTGGTTCATGCCGATCAGAAGGGTTTTATAGCGGGGAGGTACATCCAGGAACAGACACAATTGTTAATAGGTAACATCGACCTGGCCATTGGAAGATCTGATCCTCTGGCCATTGTGGCCCTGGACGCGGCCAAGGCTTTCGATAGGGTCTGTTGGGTGTATCTCTGGGAGGTATTAGAAGCAATGGGCTTTGGCCCTATCTTTATTCAAACCTTAAAGAATTGTTATCAAGGGGCCACTGCTAGGATTCTTCTGAACGGCATGTTAACCGCCAGTTTTAATATTCAGAGAGGAACAAGACAGGGCTGTCCCATCTCCCCTCTCTTGTTCGACCTCTATATAGAGCCTTTAGCCCAAGCTATCAGATTGGACGATTTAATTTACCCCTTCAAGTCTCAACAGTATAGCTGTAAGTTGGCTTTATATGCTGACGATTTGATTCTATATACTAACAACCCCGAGGCGACTATCCCTCGGGTTGAAGCCCTACTAATGGAGTTCGGTTCTTTCTCTGGTTACCTAGTTAATACCTTAAAGACCGAGGTGATGTGTTGGAACATTGACCAATGGAGGGGTTTAATCAGTAGTGACTTTAGGTATTTAGGTATCCATATTGTCAAAGATTTGGATAAAATCCCCTTGATTAATTTAAATAAAATTACAAAGGAAATAGACCGACTCTTTAGTAGGTGGAGGAATCTTCCTTTGACTATTTACGGGAAGGTAAATTTGGTAAAGATGGTCATACTCCCTAAATTGACTTACCTGTTTAATGCGATCCCATTGGGGTTTCCAAGTAAGAACTTAAGTAAGGTTCAGAGCAAGATTGGGAGTTTTATATGGGGCGAGAAAGGCGCGAGACTCTCTTGGAAAAAGCTGAGGCGTAAGCTAATTAAAGGGGGCCTGGCTCTTCCGGATATTAGGTGGTATATGGTTGCGTTCCAATTTAAAGGTACTCGGATGTTGCTCTTAAAACCGGAGGAGTCAGCGTGGGGAAGATTGTTGGGGGAAATGGTTACAATGGAGGGTGGTGGAGGTGGAGAGGGTTTTTGTATAAATTTGGGGCCCCAAAGTACTTTAAGCGAGTACGTCTCAAAGTTCTTAAGGCAGCCTTGGAAACATGGCATAAAGTGAAGTGTAGATGGGGGATTGGATATTATTCAGACTTCGCTCCAATATGGGACTCCCCGGTACCCCCAATGCTTGCGGGATAGTTTGGCAGTACCTATTAAGAGGGCGGGCATTAATACTTGGTCGGAACTGTTAGACACAGAGGGGATCCATCCCTGGGAACTGCTCAAGGCCAAGATCGGTATGGGGTTCTCCAGGTTTAAGTATTTACAACTTGTTTCCTGGTTTGAAGCAGAAAAGGAGGAGGTTAGAGGTAACTGGGAAACGGAGTTTTCTCTTCAAACACCGCATCCAATAAAGAAGGAGATCTCTTTGTGGTATAACAAGTTTTTGGATGCGGAAGACCAGGAGATCCCATCACAGTCCTCAGTGTGGAATCACTCTCCCTTTGAATCAATCATCGATGACCTGTATGAGCCCTCCCTGAAAATATTATACAAATTTGTTAAACCAGCATGCCTAAAAAGAATCACTTTTTTGTTATTAATAGGCTTTACTATACGCCAGCCAAAATAGCCAAGTTTGCCCTGCAATCTGTTCCTAAATGCCCCAGATGTATGACTTCCAAAGCTGATGATATCCATTTCTTTTTTGAGTGTCTTGAATTGAGAAAGTTTTGGAAAGAGGTGGGAGACGCTATATGTGGCATTTTTAAAGCGCCTGTTGAAGTCAACCTATCTCTAGTGTTTTTTGGCGACGATGGATCGTTCAGTTTGAATGCATCACAGCTACAGCGTGGACTGTTATTATACTTGATACATCTCGCCCGGAGAGAGGTTTGTAAGAAATGGAAAGACCCCCTACCCCCGAAGAGTGATGACTGGCTGAAGGCTGCTTTTGCTATGCTGCGCATCGACTTGGTTGGTGCAGGGGAAAGCACGACTAATATCTGGCAGCCGCTTTTGAGTTGGGGTCATAACCTGAGACTAATATAATCAGTCCTATGATTACACCAAGTTCCAACTAAATTTGGGCCGGTCTGGGCGACCTAAGCAAGTGCGGTAAGTCAAAGGGCGTCTAGACAGAAATATTGGCTTTGTAAAGATCCGCAGAAGCTTATTGGTGAGATGAGGACAAAAAAAAAAAAAAAAAAAAAAAAAGATGTTCAGATTTAATAGGCAAACTATACTGGATTTCTGTCATCAGCTGGAGCCAGAACGACAGCCTCACAACAGAAATCCCACATCTATTACACCAATTATCAAAATCATGTCTGTACTTCATTTTGTGGCCACAGGATACTTCGAATACACTGTGGCAGTACATGGTGGCATGTCATAACCAACTTTCAGGGGTGTGCTACAAGAAGATCGATCTTCAATGATGAGACACATCAACAGCTTCATCCAATTTCCACAGCAGCAGGATTTAGCCAATGTGATGGGTGAATTCTACTGTTTGGGTCTCCTACCATATGTGGGTGGAGGAATTGATGGCACACATATTGCCTTAGTGCCACCACACACCAGAGAACAGGTCTACCGGAATCTAAAGAACTTCAATTCAATCAACCTGCAAGTTGTCTGCTAACTGGATTTCTACATCACAAGTGTCTGTGCCTATTTACCCGGCTCTGCCCATGATTCTTTTGTACTATGGAACAGCCCAAAGCCCTGCAAATGTCTCAATATGGACCTGAGTGGGCCTGGCTTGTTGGTCAGTACAATTTTTATTATATTGTTTAGGGTATTGCTAGTTGCATAATCTGGAATTGTGTTACATTATTTTGGGATTTTTTTCTTCTTTCATCTAGGAGGCTCAGCTTATCCTAACTGGCCATGGTTTTTGGCACCGCTGAGGAATCCGGGGAAAGGGAAGTCTGCTTCAATGAGGCTCATGGACTAAATCGGCTGCCAGTGGAGTGGGCTTTTGTCTTCTAAAAGCCAGGTTTCGTTATCTGGACAAAACTGGTAGAGCCCTCCTCTACTCACCTGCTAAGGTGTGCTAAATAACTGTGGCCTGCTGCATGCTCCACAACATCGCCCTGCGATGGAACATCCCTTACATCACCGATGATGAGTACCATGAAGAGGCTCCGGATGAGGATCCTGATATGACAAATGAAGATGATAGTGATGAAGAGAAAGGAGTTGACTTACATCTAGATGTCATTGACAACTTCTTCTCATGAGTGTAAGTATCACTTTACATGTCATGTCTTCACTGTTACACCAACTATTGATGTGGTGATGAGAGAAGTATGTGGTGGTACTTTATTGGGTAGGTTAAGTTCAGGCAAAATCAGGCCAAAAGTGTTTGTAGATCAAAGTGTGGAAACATTGACTACTGCGTTCAGTTACATTGTTTATCTTTGATTATTTTGGGAAACTGTGTTCTCCAAAAGTTTACTTTGTAATGTGGCCATCATGTTCTGTGTGACTGATAAAGTTTTTGTTTTTAAATGAGTTTTAGCTTCCTTCACTATGTCCTCTTAATTTAGATATTGCAGAGTTGTGACATTTGCAGTTATATGGCGCTGTTTCCATGTACAAAAAAAACCTGGGTTGATCATGGCAAGCCAGACAGAAACTTTGTATGTACAAATCTTGCACCAAGCCAACTTGCACTGTGATTGCATGGGAGATGTGAAGATTTCAATGGACTTGTTCTCTGTCGTGTATTATATTTGAAGCAACATGTGTGCCATCATCTACCCAAAACAAATGTGGGAGTGGAGCTAAACAGTAGCGGCCCGTGGAGGGAGTTCTGTGGGGCTGTGAGGTGGGGCGGGGGAGGGGCAGCGTGGGGGGTAGTAAACACAGGAATATGAATGAACGGAGGTAAGTAAACAATTAAATAAATAAAACGAATTTCGTTGCGCGCGCTGCATTGCATTTTGCGATGCAGCGCACGCAACAAAATTAGGGATTACGATCTCCCTTTCTGCCCACCTATTCATGGCGGTTAACCCCCCATGAACAGGCAGGCGGAAAGGGACTTTGTACTGGCCCCCCTTCCACCCTGGCCCTAAGCTGTGGGCACTGGGGGGTACCTATGGTGCCCCCTTCCATGGTGCCTGCCACATAGTGCAGGGATATGTACGGTGTACCTTTTTTTGCATTGCAGCAGGTGCTGCACCCAGTAGCGTCCACCACAATGCAAAATATAGGCATTGCCACCGCTGTGGTCCCATCCTAATGCCTACTGCGGGACCGCCGACAGCCTGTCGGGCGGTCCCATCTGTGACAGGCTGGCAGGCAGATGAAAGTCCACTCGCCAGCCTAATCGGGCCCTAGGTTGTGACATTCTACCAGATACTAGAACACTGGTTTGTAATAATCCTTTGTCTACAAAATGTAGTGCTGCCATGATTGTGTCTATTGGTGTTATTGATGTGGGATCCCTTAAGTGAGGCAGAAGATCTGTTTGCAACTGATGACATGAATTAATGACAACTTCCCTATACTATCTTGTTGTTTTGGACATATCCCCTTTTTCCATGATGGCAGGGTCTTGAACTGGAAATGTGCAAACTGGCACTGAGTATTAGTGTAATATATGGATTGTTATGTTAGTGCAAATGTTGGCAGACAAGTATTGGTCAAATGGGATAAACATAGTAGTTCATCATTGAATGGTATGACATACTTTGGGAGTCATGTTTGGGAACTTGAATTTTACAACACATACTTGCAAATCATCTATGTTGACACAATCTTTTGATGTTTTGTCATTATCAATGTATGATGGAATAAACAAATGCATTGAAAGTGTTGCGATATATAGCACCAGTCGATGACTTTTTGACCTGTAAATTTATTGTACCAAAGTGAATAAATTAAAAAGGGTGAACATAACAAAAGCAAAGCAAAAAGTAAAGAAGTCAATCATGGTGAATGAAAACATAGCTAGAGAGACAAAATTGTTATCTACACAAAACAACAAAAATATAAAAATACCTTTTTAAATTAGTTTTCTAACTTAACGATGACCTCTTTATTATCTTACATTAAAAATTAATATAACTCATTTATATAAAAAATATATTTTGTCTAAACATGTACATATTTAAAAAATTACTACCAATTCAAAAATCTTTATTTTTCTCAACAGCCCAAATTTAAAATCAAAACAAAAAAAAATCAATTTAGCTAAAAAAAATGTAATACAAATATTTCTGACCCCAACCCACAAATTAAACATTAATAAAAATTTAAAAAAGATTTTTTTTTAAAACAATGTAAAAATATTTCAAATTGACACAATTTATCAAAATGCTTCCAACCGTAAACCCCAATATATTCTAGCAACCCAAAAGAAAGCATAATACATCAATTAGTAAAATATATAATGTTTACAAAAATATTGGCACAGTATAAAAAATAAGAAATATTATGTACTTAAGATTGTAAATGTATTTATTTTTCAATACTAACCACCCTCAGCCTCAATAATGATATACTCTCCATTAAAAGATAGATAATTAATATAATTTGAAAATTAAAATACCATTAAACATTAAAAAACATTATGAATTTTCAAGTAAAAAACAAAGAAACAATCACCAACAAGGATATATACTTTTTAAAATATTACTTTTTAAAACAGTACACTTAAAATAAAATTACTAATTTACAAAATACAAATAATAATGCAAAAATGCAATGAAAAATAAAAATTACAACCATAAAAGATCTATAAAGAATGATATCAAAACAAACAATATTTTAAGCTACAGTATTTTAGACTTCAACCTTCTACTAACTAAATTAACAATATACTTACCAATAATATTACTTACCTCGATATAAGAATAATCTTGATATTCTTTCTTCGATATCTAATACCATCGATATTGTGACTTTACTATTTAGGGTTTACAAGGCTGCAGAGGTACCTCTTTCTGGGATACAATTGTAATGAGCTTGTTTAATTTAATTAAAGTGCATATTTATCATGTTTATTTTCAATCATGAAACACTTTCAAATATCTTTGACTGGTGAGCATAAAATGAAATACCACAACATTTTATTATTGCTGAACAATTAACACATACACAACACTCTGAGTCAAGCCACTTCCTAGAAGCACATGATAAGAAGGAATAAAAGAAGCAGGTGCTGTGAGAAAATGAAAGCAAGGTCAGGCATCAAAGGATTATAAGCACTGTGAATAGTGATAGAAACACAAAGAAGTGAGTGGCTGAGTGGATTGATGCATGCAGATGTACTAATAAATATTGAATTGAACTTAGTCCAACAATCTACTCTAAAGAAATGTTTCAGACTTCTTGTAGGAACATGCTGTTCATGCTTTCATACCATGCAAATGATATGTCTATGACAGTCATAGAAATGAAAAGCACTGATGGGTCAGGCGATTGATCTGCTTGTTGTATACTTGAGAAGAAGCATGACTACAGATCTGTTAAGGCCCTTCTGTATGGTATATATATTAAAATTTCCCCCTGAATCATAAGAACATGGATACCTTCATATCCTGCTTGGTACCTCTCCTGATTTGAGGCTAATATCAGCGTTCCTCATTTGTCTTTTTGGATCTTCTATGCTTGGCTTTTGGTGGGAAATCTAATTATTCAGATCCTCATCTTAGACGTGCCTTCCAATAAATAAGTCTCAACTTGGAAACAAGTCCATGGTCATAATATAGATAAACCAGTATTTGAAACCTGATGTGAACTCTCATTAGTGCTTAAGAAATTACAAAATGGATGGCAGTTGCCACTGACCATGGAGCACAGACAGCGCCCTGATGAAGGTTGCATTATTTTCTTCAAACATCCTTTAACTTCCAAATGCGTGTCAGCGCAATTCTGCCTTTACATATTTTGCTTCATAAATGAGAGAAAGGACGCAAGAAGTCCTAAAGCTGTACGACTATCATACCAATAACAAGGAATAATCCTTATGACATTGTGTTAAATTTGCATCTAATGCTTTGACATGTATTCCTCTTGTAGAGTGTGATTGGGTGTGATTGTTTTTCCGAACATGTTCTGCTGTGAGATTTTATGTTTTTTGTTTTGTTTATATATGTTTTGAACTCATGTGGAGCTCACAAAACCCATGTATATAGCTTTGATAAAAAATCCTTTTTATTGTACAAACTATTTATATTGATTAATAATAAACTATAAATTGAACTGGTCTTATCTATGGCTCCAAAATATAGGTAACCCTTTGGTACTTTATTTATCTAAATGGAGAAGATTGTGTTTTGTTTTTGCCTGTTAAAACTTTTTCCCTGGTTTTCTTCTCCATACATTTATGTTTTTCAGGGACCCTCTTCTGTTTTGCGCGAGGAGGAGGACGGCGGCAAGGAGGAGACACTACGGCGAGGAGGGCGAGGGCCCACAGACGTGAGAGAGTAGGTAATTGGGTTTTTTTACCCTTTTTTTGGGCCCGGTGGTGCAGGGCCTGAGGGACATACTTCGCACCACCACGGAGTCGGAATTTTGCCTCCACTTCGCGTTCCCAGCGGAGCGCGGAGTTGGTAAAACTCTGCATACTCCGCTGGAGGAGCGGAGTACGCCACCCGGGGTTAATAAATACACATGGGTGGTTGCATGGGAAGGCCCATGTACCACCATATTATGCACCCTTGGTGCAAAGTGGCACAAAATAGTGCATATCTCACCACAACTCTTTGTGCTAGGGTTGCATCACTTTGTGATGCAAACTCAGAGACAATTGGTAGTAAATCTTGGCCTGTGTTAATAGAGAGGAGAGTGCAAAAATTTAGGGGGCATAAGACAAATATTACCTGCATGCATTTCACGAATAGACATATATGACACTTAAACACTGCTTATAGAAAGGCACGCACATTTTTGAGATTGTGGAGTTAGCGAACCAGTAGACAAAAACCTGCAAATGGGTGGATTTGCCAGAGACTAAGGGGCTTATAATGAGTTCAGCAGTCCCAGAACCACCATACTCATTGTGGCGGTCCAACCACCGCCACCCCTGCGTGTCTGTCCACCGTATTCAGAGTGTGGCAGTCGAACCGCCACTGGGATCCAGGATCCCATGGCAGTGGAGGTGTGTGAAGGGGCAGGCATATTATGCCGGCACCGTCGAGCATATTCTAAGTTGCATTTCCATCGCCCATTTCATCGCTGTGAGCCCACTATGAAAAGGGTGGTGGAAATGCAAGTGGTCCCCCGGGTGAATTTGCCCATGGGGGTGCATGCAGGAAGTCACATATTGTGCACCCCCTATACTTGCACCTATGTTCCTGCACTGTGTGGCAGCACAACATGGTACATGCCACACCATGCAGGAAAGTGCTGTAGGCGCAGTCATGTCATGACTCTGCATGTTATGTTCTCCTATGAGCCTAACAGACTGCCACTGTGACACCACCTCCGCCCTCCCACCCTGGATTCAACTCAGAATTCAATCCTACGTGTGGACACTGTCAATTCAGGACTCAATAAGGATGCAGAAATGCACTACTCTCTGTACAAATGATCAAGATCTGTACCCTCATGGTTAAAATCCCACCAGTAATCATGTTCACCCCATGCATCAGTCCTGTTCCAAATAGCCCTTTATAGGACTATATTCATTGAGAAGACCAACTAGTCATTTTTCTGCCACTTGGCTCTTCTGCTGCCTTACAAGATATCATTTGCCTTGCGATTGTGTGGCCCCTGATTTTCCTGTTATACCTAGATATGTGGCACTAACATTCGTGACACAACGCGAGTGCCTGGGCCCCCACCTTAGGTATTCATTCTTTCATTCCTTATCTGCTTTCCCAGGTCATGACTTTGACCCTGCACATTCTGCCACTCGGCTCCTCCCGTCTTTGTATTTCTTACATAGTCCCATGTGCTTTGCTTAGGAGTTTCCCTTTAACTCTTGATACATCGTGTTTTTGGCACCATCAATCCTGATACCACTCGTGTGGCTGGGCCCCCCAACTTTAGTCATCTCGATACCTATTCTCCCATATCAAGACACTGCTCCTATGCCCAGCTTTTTATCACTTTAACTGCTTTTTTTTATTTAAATGATCATATAACTAGAGTTTTACATCTGCTATGGATGGCCCTGCACCCCTGGCCCTATACCTGTGCATCACCTTTCCAATTTTCTCTGTGTTCCGTCCCGAACCGGCCGGGACAGTTAAGTGACTTTACGGCAACCGACCGTCACTGACACTCGTTTTCCGGCCGCGATTTTACTTAACACAACAAATCGAGCTCCTGCATGGTGATCGGACCGCAGCCATTTCACTTCGCGCATCGCGCTAGAATCATCCTGCCTAACCGGCCCATCTCTATCGGTAAGTCACTACGGCATGCTAAGGACCATTGAGCGCACCAACGCTTTCACTTGGCCTTACCTAATTTATTTCTTTTACACACTATCATTTCTGGCTTTTCCTGTTTTTAACAAAGGGCGATGTTTGATGAAACCTGTCTGCATTTGGATTAGACACGCACCACTTTGTTATGGAACCTTTAGCCTGACCGCACGTGTCCCTTTATTCTATGCCTATTCACCACTCGGCCAACCACCTTGTCTATTCGCTCATTGCCGCAATATGGCCCGCGACATCCTGATCATGCTTTACCCTTCGACTTCAGACATTACATGGCCTCACACTTGTGACCTCACTGTTTCCTTGTTCTCCATCACCCGGCTGCTTTTATATATTGGCCTGTGCCGGAACTAGGCCTCTGACCTTTTGGAGCACTTCTCATGTATTGCCAGTAAGGTCGAGCACACGACCCCACCATGTCTTTCTTGTCTTTTAAATAACCCTCTGTTGGTGACGTTATGTCTTAGCGGTTCCTCTCTTTCTGCTTACACTCTACTCTCTTTTCTAACTTCACAGACTGTAGACCTGACAAGCAATAAATAAGAGGCAACCGGGTAAGTAGAATCTAACTTGTACCTTGACATTATGATCCAGGATTGGTTTCATGTTGCAATCTACTCGTGTCATTATACATTGCACCATTTGGTCATTTGCTGATTAGCTATTAATAGGAAGAGTCTCTGCCATATGAACATTCTTATGTCTATTTCTGACTACTATGGGGCGCTTGGGGGTGGCATTCATAGAATGTCCACCCCCGGTCATCTTCGGGCCGATGGAATGGCCCAGGGCGAGTGCGTGCAGGCTAGGCGCCTGCTTTAGAACGCGGCGTGTTCAAACGCCGCGTTCTAATTGCTGTCAGTTGGGGGTCCCTGTGAGGCAGGTAGGCGGCAGCGTTTGGTTTTCGTGCCTTTGTATGGCCTTTCTGTGTCAGCTCTTGGTTTTATTGCGCTGTAAATCATGGCTGAGTCTGCCGCTAATGTTAGGGAAGCATTGAGAATCCTTTGTCAGGCAGGGAGGGAAGAGTTATTGGCCCCAGGGGTGCTTGGTCAAGCCTGGACTGTGTTGTCTAATAAGAGAAGGGCTTCTTCAGATGGGGTTTCTGCGGCTATTTTAGCCTGTTCCTTGTCTGACATCTCTCCTGAGAATGAGGAGGTTAAGTTGCGCAGCGGTAATGGCAAAGTCTTAAAAGGGGATTTTCTCTCACTTCTGGTATTCAGCCTGCTTCCTCAAGTGAGGGGAGAGGGAGGGGCAGGTCACGCACACGCTCAGTTAGAGGCAAATTTCCCAAGAAAACAAACTCCCTTAAAGGGGACTGTTGCAGCACAGATGAGGTGCTCTTGGTTGGAAATGAGGTGATGGCGCCACCTAGTGATGTTTTAATTATGAAAAATGTTGATGTTATTCAAAGCACTGCTAGCTTAAGGTACACCTGCTAAACGTGATATTCCTATTTTTAGTAACAAACTTCATTTGGCAAAAAGTGCAAGTTCTACGTTTGGTGAGAGGTCCCTTTCGCCGGTGATTTCTTGTGAGAGTGGTGAATCTGTTTTGAGCAGTGTGGTTTGGTCCACACGAGACGCTTCCAGGGTTGGTGTTAAAGTCTTTTCTGGTGTTAGTTCAGCTCTGAGCAGCCAGGTTTTGCCTTCTAAACCGAATACAGAGGTTCCTTTTTCAAACTGTGAAGTGGGCAGTGGCAAGGATGTTTCAGTCAGGGATAAAAGTGCGACAAGAGGGCAGGGTCAATGGGTTTGGGTTAGCGATGAGGGGGTAAGAACCACCAAGGCATCAGAACAGCTCTTGGAGCCTCATATGTCTGTGGGTTCAAACGGCTCGCAGGACAACGATGGGATAAGGCTACAAAAGGGCATCAGGTGCAGTGATACACCTTTGAGCAGGTACACAGTGTCCTGTTCTTCTCCTCAGCAGCAATTTGAAAATCCTGAGGCGGTTTTCCCAGCACCTTTGGCCAACCACAAAATTGCGCAGTTCAAAAAAGCGGTGAACTGGAGGCATTTTGATGGTGGGGTACAGGATGGAGCACAGCCATCCAGCAGTGGGGCCTGTCAAGGGGTTTATGATAATGGGGCTGATGATCTTTCCAAACTTGAGGATGGTGAAATTGGGACCGGGGAGGAGGATGTTGGGACAGGTTTTTTCCAGTCCAGAAGGGGTGGGATCACTAATAAGATGTCCAAAGCTCATATTTTACAGATGAAAGAGTCAGAGCGGGGCTGGAAGGACTTCTGACGTTATACCAGCACCAACGAAAGTGCTACCAAGAAGGCGTTTTCAGCGCTGGACAAGCCCTTTCAGTCAGGTGAGTCGAATTGTGGTAATCCTTGTGGTAATGCTAATATTAGAAAGTGTAAAGCAGAAGAGAAGTTGGTTAATGATAATAATACAGAGGCTAAAGTGTGCTGTCATTGTGAGGCATCTTCAGAAGTACAGCAACTGTTACCTCCTAGTACTGGTAAGGACAAGGGTGAAATACCAGTATCTGACAAAGCTGCTCAGAATGACACAGCTTCTAAAGTTCAAGAATATAAGGAAAAAATAGCGGGTTTAAAAAGGCTCCCGTACAGGGGTTTATCTATGCCCCTCGGTTCACATTTGAGCAAGAGTACCAGGGAAAAAATTTGGAAAGGTGAGTTTATTGATGTCTTTATGTTGCTTCACAGGGAAATTCAAGGTTCCAGGGAAGAGGCTTGGGAATTAGCTAAAAGACCTAGAGTTCCTACCAATATAGACTCGTGGACCTCAGCATTTCTGATTTTCGTAAGTGTTTATTGCGAAAGATTTCCAGATCGTTCAGTATCTATTTTTAAATACTTGGATACAATCAGGAAGGCTCAGTCCGAATTTGGGGGTTTTGATGGCTCCATTATGATGAGGAATTTAGAGCCCAGCTAGTCCTTGTTCCCGATAAACCCTGGGAGGAGGTTGATAACGAGTTATGGGTTCAATGGATGTATCCACAGAGGCCTCCCCCTACCATGCATACTGCTAGCGGGCTTGCTATTACTCACCGGCCTTTTCTTAACAGACCCACCCCGGGAGGGGTGGGTTCTTGGGCAAAACCTCAATCAGTCATTCCGGGAGCTTGCTGGAATTTTAACTGAGGGTACTGCCACAAGAATCCCGGTAAATACAGACACGAGTGTTCAAAATGTGGTGGTAAGCACGCCATTGTTTCGGGTAATACATTCCAACCAAACTACAAGGGCAGTTACCCCAATTGATATTCCTAAGCTATGTTATTGGCTGCAGTTCTACCCTATGCGGGACAAAGCTTTGAAGTTGGAGTGGGGTTTCAAGGAAGGTTTCCGTCTGGGGTACCAAGGTCCTAGATGCCGCAGGTTTGCTCTAAATTTGAAGTCTGCTAATCAATACCCACATACTATTGCTAAGAAATTGCATTCAGAAATTGCTGAAGGCAGAATGGCTGGTCCTTTTTCTACTTGGCCGCTTCCCGACCTTATCATTTCTCCCTTGGGAGTTGTTCCGAAGAAGACACAGGGCAAATTTCGCATGATACAGCATTTGTCTTGGCCACAAGGTTGGTCAGTAAATGATTTCATAGCTAAAGAAGATACTATGGTACAGTTTGCTTCAGTTGATGTGGCTCTTGAACTGGTGAGAAAAGCCGGCTCACATGCGGAATTGGCAAAGTGCGACATTAAATCAGCTTTTAGATTACTCCCTGTACACCCAAGGGATTTTGCATTGCTTGGTGTCGATAAGTTTTGCCTATGGGTTGTACAGTTTCTTGTCAATTGTTTGAGTATTTTAGCTCATTTCTTCAATGGGTTTTCTCTTTTAGATCAGGTCATGTTCAAGTATCGCATTATCTGGATGACTTTCTGTTTGTTGGTGTAACAAAGACTCAACAATGTGGTAGAGCGCTTCAGTTCTTTCAGACTCTAACCAAAGAATTAGGTGTGCCTCTGGCTGAAGAGAAAACAGAGGGCCCTGCGACTTGTCTCACTTTTCTGGGCATTGAAATTGACACAATTATAATGGAGGACAGATTGCCAGCAGCAAAAGTAAAAGAGATTATGGATTTCTTGGAACATGCTAGGTTATCTCAAAAGCTCACGTTGTTTGAGATGCAACAATTATTGGGTCATCTAAATTTTGCTTGCAAGGTGGTCAAAGTTGGCAGGTCCTTTTGTCGTTGGTTAGGTTTTGCTATGTCAGGTATTACCTTACCTCATCACAGAGTTCGAGTGTCTCTTTCTATGAGAGCTGACTTTGAAGTAGGGATTATGTTTCTTAAAGTCTTCAATGGAGTCACCATTTGGTCTTTAGATGAAAGTTTTGTATGGTCTATTCAGATTTTCTCTGATGCATCAGGGGCCAATGGTTTTGGGCTCTTCTGGGATGGCAAGTGGTGTGCTGAAACATGGCCAAAGAAATGGATTACAGAAAAGCGTAGTATAGCATTTCTGGAATTCTTTCCCCTAATTGTAGCATTGGCCGTTTGGGGCACATTGTTAGCAAATAAAACCGTTCTTTTTCATGTTGACAACAAAACTGTGGTTGACCTGGTTAATGGTCAAAGGGCCAAAGATAGGCGTCTGCTAAAACTATTGCAGAGATTCATGCTCGGTTGCCTGATGTTCAATGTAGCGTTTAGAGTTAAGCATGTTCCAGGTTTGGATAATAATATAGCAGATGCGTTATCTCGTTCCCAGTGGCAGAGATTCCGTGGTTTGGCACCCGGAGCAGACCCGGCGAAAACTCAAATTCCTCAAAAGGTATCGGATCTAGCAGATTGAAGGTACGGCAATTGGTTGAACACTCTCTTGCTTACAGTACACGTTTGACTTACAGAAGAGCTTGGGATAAATTCCTACATCTATGTGCTGTTTGTCGAAGCAATGATGGAATAGGTTGTATAAATCGTAACAATGATATTTTGTGTTTCGTTTTGGACAATATTGATAGGACAATTGCTGGTAAACTGTCAGGCGTCTCATTCTATGGTAAGTGTTTTTGGGGTTATGATCCATCTGTAGGTGAGTTGGGTAAGAGAATTTTACAAGGTTGGTCTAAAATAAAGAGGCGCGGTACAGTATTGAGAAAACCTATATTTCTTTCATTACTGGGCAGCATCATATCAATTTTGCAAAAAATTTGCTATTCCCATTTTGAATTTTTGTTATTCAAACTTTGCATGCTATGGTTATTTTTTGGAGCCTTCAGGATCTCAGAGTTATTGGGTAAGTCTACCTCTCAAGGGCTCAAAGCTTCTAATGTTTCAACCTCAAAACAGTCTCTACGTATTCTATTGGAATCCTCAAAAACAGATCAGAAAGGTAAAGGGGCTAATGTGGTACTGCGGAAGCTCAGCGGCCCGCTTTGCCCAATTTCAGCTTGGTTCCCATTTAAGGCAGCGAACCCATATTCGCAGGAACTTGTTTTTCAGCACCAGGATGGTTCTGTTTTAACAGCTCCACAAATTTTAGAAGTCTTGCGGAAAGCTTTACGTATTTTGGGTCTCAACTCTATGGAATTTGGTACACACTCATTTAGAATAGGCGCGGCTTCAGAAGCTGTTAGAAGGGGTTTTTCGCTACAACAGTTGAGTTTGAGTGATAGATCTGTTTTGGCCTTCCTAACATCTTTTTCTTTTAGGTACCCTGTTGACACAACCGGCATCCATGGCAAGCGTCTGGATCATTGGACATTCCTTTATTAAGTGGGCAGCCAAGCAGGCTGAAAGGAACCATTATGGACTGAACCTAGGCTTTAGTTTCAAGGACATCAAGATTGATTGGTGGGGAAAAGGTGGCATGCGTTGCGGTCAATTGTTACCTTTGTTAAATGAGTTACTTTCTTCTAAACCATGCCCTGATGTACTACTTATTCATTTTGGGGAAAACGATTTGGTGTAACTTTCGGGCCTGGGCCTACTTATTGAGATAAAAGCTGACCTAGAACGAATCATCATGTCTTGGCCTACCACAAAACTGATCTTAACTGCTCTGATACCAAGGAGGGTGTGGAGGGGTGCTGATAAGTTATCTGCAGTTGACAGAGCCAGGAGAAAGATCAATAGAGAACTTCATTGTTTCTCCATCATTAATGGAATTAGTTGGTTAGCTCATGAAGATATCAGCAAGGATGATTTTCAATTTTTTCAGGCCTGATGAGGTTCACCTTTTGTTCATAGCAAATGAATTGTATTTAGTGAATATTAAAGAAAAGTTATCTGATTTGTTGGGGTTGCACCATTGGGGTTAAGGGCTGTATTGGCAACAGTCTTTCCCTTTTTGTCAAATTAATTTTTATATATTCCAGTTATTTCTTATGAATTCCTAATCGTTTTCCTCTGTTGGAGCGGCATTGAGGTAAATGTTTTTTCATGTTTATGGCATTCTTATTAAATATTTTTACTTATGGTTTGGGTATATATACTGAATTTACTTTGTCTCAAATGGGAAAATTTGCAAATTCAAACAATTGGGGGGGGACAGGAAAAACGCCTGTCCAGGGTTTTTTCCTGGTGGCAGATTTAGATGGGATTTAGGCAGGCAGGAAGGGTTGGGGCAGGCAGAATAGCTTAGGACAGAGGGAAAACATATTACAGAGGAATGAGGCAGGAGGTAGGAAGGGGGACAAACTAAGGGGTTGGGGACGAGTTTCAATATGGGGGAAAATTCATGGGGGATCAATATGGCATGGGGGATCAATACGGGGGAAAATTCATGGGGGATCAATATGGGGAGAATTCATGGGGGATCAAATTGGGGTGGCGGGGGGGTTACATTTGAGTTGTGTTAATCTTGCTTGGAATATTGTAATTGCATTGATTGTTGCTAATAAAGCGACCTTTTACTCCCATTCGGTCTGTGATGTAATTCATTGCCCGATGGGGGGCTTGGGGGTGGCATTCAAAAAATGTCCACCCCGGGCAGCTTCGGTCCGATGGAATGGCCCAGAGCAAGCGCATGCAGTCTAGGCGCCTGCTTTAGAATGCGGCGTGTTCAAACGCTGCGTTCTAATTGCTGTCAGTTGGGGGTCCCTGTGAGGCAGGTAGGCAGCAGCGTTTGGTTTTCGTGCCACTCCCACCCTCCCTTTAGTTTAGTTTTTAGGTTTCCTAGAAGCTAGGGTTGGGTTTTTTCCAGTTTTAAGCGAGGCTTAGTTTGTTCCTTTAGGCAGATTTGGACGGGATTTAGGCAGGCAGGAAGGGTTGGGGCAGACAGAATAGCTTAGGACAGAGGGAAAACATATTACAGAGGAATGAGGCAGGAGGTAGAAAGGGGGATAAACTAAGGGGTTGGGGACGAGTTTCAATATGGGGGAAAATTCATGGGGGACCAATATGGGGAAAATTCATGGGGGATCAAGTAGGGGTGGCGGGGGGGTTACATTTGAGTTGTGTTATTCTTGCTTGCAATATTGTAATTTAATTGATTGTTGCTAATAAAGTGACCTTTTACTCCCATTCGGTCTGTGATGTAATTCATTGCCCGATGGGGGGCTTGGGGTGGCATTCAAAGAATGTCCACCCCCGGGCAGCTTCGGGCCGATGGAATGGCCCAGAGCGAGCGCATGCAGGCTAGGCGCCTGCTTTAAAATGCGGCGTGTTCAAACGGCGCGTTCTAATTGCTGTCAGTTGGGGGTCCCTGTGAGGCAGGTAGGCGGCAGCGTTTGGTTTTCATGCCCGCCCACCCTCCATTTAGTTTAGTTTTTAGGTTTCCTAGGAGCTAGGGTTGGGCTTTTTCCAGTTTTAAGCGAGGCTTTCTTTTTTCCTTTAGGCAGATTTGGACGGGATTTAGGCAGGCAGGAAGGGTTGGGGCAGGCAGAATAGCTTAGGACAGAGGGAAAACATATTACAGAGGAATGAGGCAGGAGGTAGGAAGGGGGACAAACTAAGGAGTTGGGGACGAGTTTCAATATGGGGAAAATTCATGGGGGATCAATATGGCATGGGGGATCAATATGCGGGAAAATTCATGCGGGATCAATATGGGGAAAATTCATGGGGGATCAAGTAGGGGTGGCGGGGGTTACATTTGAGTTCTGTTAATCTTGCTTGCAATATTGAAATTGAATTGATTGTTGCTAATAAAGCGACCTTTTACTCCCATTCGGTCTGTGATGTAATTCATTGCCCGAACTGTATATGTACGATACCGCCTATATGAACTTTTTTATGTCTATTTCTGACTACTATCTGTTTGGTCATTTGCTGATTAAGCTATTAATAAGGAGAGGCTCTGCAATATGAACATTCGTATGTCTATCTATGACTACTAACTGAATGTGTACGATACCACCTATATGAACATTCTTATGTCTATTTCTGACTACAAACTGTATGTGTACGATACCGCTTATATGTCGCAAATGAGAATTCATTTTTATCATTTACATGTACATTTTTGCCTACCATTTTCTCCACTTAGGACCCCATCCTAAAGGGCCAATTGCCAAATAAAGAAGAGAGAGGCGCAATTCTAATTCTGCACTTTGCAGCTTATAAATGTTAAAGAAAGACTCAAAGATGTTGCTGTTTTTTTAATTAAACTTGATTACATTTTTTATGACAATCACTTTCATAAACATTGCACTGTGTGAGTTGATGAAATATACGTTTAATTGTAATCATTGGTCATTTTTAACAAAGATAATATATGTTCTTTAAATATGATGATATCCTGATCGCTTCATAAAGCCAATAGGCCCACTTTTTATATTTTGGTGCTCTGCTTCTTCGATATGGTCCATAGGTCTGCCTTACTTAAAATGACTCCCAGGCCCTGCACTCAACCACCTGCAGCCCATGGCTCAGGCGCTAAGGGGGGGGGTTGAGCAGCAGCAAGGCTTGGACACAGGGCCTGGCCTCCGGTTAACCTCAAGCCCCTATAGCCAAAAGCCATGATTGGCATGGGGTTGGATGCCAGCAAGGGGTTCGATGCAGGGCCTGGCTGCATCTACATATATAGTTTTTTGGTTTTCCTTAGTAACCTTAGAACTGTGTGATAAATTTGAATGACATTTGACAGACCCCTAACATGTTAAACTTACTCTGAGTATTTTAAAGTTTGTGCAGATGTCATAAGGGCATAGGTCAATGGGGGTCACAAAGGTGTAAATTTCCTAAAAATAATGACTTTCATTTAACAAATTTACATTAAATTTGTCAAACGTTTAGCATGTTTAGTCTCATATGTCTATGGCTAGATTCATGCAGATTGAGGGACAAAGGAAGGGAGCGTAAAAGATGAGAAAAAACATTTCAGTTGCTAATAACTTAGGGCCTGATTTCGATCTTTGACGGACCTCGACATGTGGGCTTTTTTGGCAGTCTTCCCACCCACCTACCTGGCTGACTGCGTGCCTGATTTAGATGCTGGAGTTCAATGAGCGAGGAGACTGGCACAGTCCCGCTGACTCCGCCAGGACTTCGCTCTCGCCCCTTTGGTGGGGTGGCTGCAACAAGCGACGGGACTCCAGACAAGGTTCCCACCATCCGTATTTGGTTCTAGCTTGTTTTGAAGGGAATTCTGACAAGAATCCCTCCTACTTCAAGTTGACAGAAAGGGACGAAGAGGAGTAAAGACTAACCTTTTTTCGGGGTACAGACTGCGGTTTCCTCCACTTCATTTTCATCCAGGTCCTCCTGTCCTGGTGCACCTTGACCGGGACAGACCGGCACCCTGTTTTGATGGACTTAAATGTAAGGGTACTTGGTGTGTGTGGGCATACAGTGCATGGTGTGTGTATGTTGGTGGGGTGCAGGGCGAATGTACAACTTGGGGTCACTACACATAATCTACATACACATATACAACATATATGTGTTATATGTAAAAAATAAAATGTCACTTACCTGTCTCCCACCACCACGGTCACCCCCCATCTTCACTCCGCTGACAGAACACTGCCAGCCCAAAGGGAACATCCAAATTGGCACGGCGGGACTCCGCCATCAGGACGGTGATGGAAGGAAGGTCGCCAGCACAGAGGACAGCTGCCACGGCAGTCTTCTCTGTATTGCATATACATCTAAATAGAGTGGGCGGGTACTCTGTCAACCCAATGGAGTACTGGAGCCCACCATCATGGTGAGCTGGCGGTCAGACTGCCAAGATCAAAATCATGCCCTAAGATACTGTTTAACGATCCTGCATGTAATTTGGCTGGCTTTTAGCAAGTTAGGCTCAGTGCAGGATTTCAGGTTTTATGCTGTTCCAACAAGTGGGAGAACATTGAAGGGGGGTGTCAAAACAATTATTGGTTTGATAATACCTTTTGCACAGTGTTATGGATCTGCAAAGCACTTTGTAGACACTAAGAATGTTTAGGTTATTCCTGATATTTCGAGTTTCACTTAGTTGCATTAAGTAGGGTTGGAATTAAAAGGGGAGGGTAAAAAAGGTTTGATGTACTGATAATTTGCTATTGGTTTTGCTACGTTCGCCCTAAGTTGGCAGGGTATGCCCAGACGTGGGTCCCTTGCTCACTTTGCCACTGGATTCAAGATAGCCTGGCTGATGACCGCTGTAAGCCAGAAACCGGTCCCAGGATGCTTGTTTCCGGTCCAGGAAAGACATGGCTTGGCAGTTCGGGCTGGACTGTTCCCATGAGGCACAGGGTCAGACTGATTTGCATATGGCCATGTCTGAACTGGGGTCGCGGAGTGAGCTAAAGAATGATGATGGATTAAACCCAGATCAGTTGACTGGGGTGAGTGCTTGCAATGTTCAACACTCGGTCCATCATCCCCTTTGGTTTTGCTATGTTCGCCCTAAGTTGGCAGGGTATGCCCAGACGTGGGTCCCTTGCTCACTTTGCCACTGGATTCAAGATAGCCTGGCTGATGACGGCTGTAAGCCAGAAACCGGTCCCAGGATGCTTGTTTCCGGTCCAGGAAAGACATGGCTTGGCAGTTCGGGCTGGACTGTTCCCATGAGGCACAGGGTCAGACTGATTTGCATATGGCCATGTCTGAACTGGGAGTGGCGGAGTGAGCTAAAGAATGATGATGGATTAAACCCAGATCAGTTGACTGGGGGTGAGTGCTTGCAATGTTCAACACTCCGTCCATCATCCCCTTTGGTTTTGCTATGTTCGCCCTAAGTTGGCAGGGTATGCCCAGACGTGGGTCCCTTGCTCACTTTGCCACTGGATTCAAGATAGCCTGGCTGATGACGGCTGTAAGCCAGAAACCGGTCCCAGGATGCTTGTTTCTGGTCCAGGAAAGACATGGCTTGGCAGTTCGGGCTGGACTGTTCCCATGAGGCACAGGGTCAGACTGATTTGCATATGGCCATGTCTGAACTGGGGTGGCGGAGTGAGCTAAAGAATGATGATGGATTAAACCCAGATCAGTTGACTGGGGGTGAGTGCTTACAATGTTCAACACTCCGTCCATCATCCCCTTTGGTTTTGCTATGTTCACCCTAAGTTGGCAGGGTATGCCCAGAAGTGGGTCCCTTGCTCACTTTGCCACTGGATTCAAGATAGCCTGGCTGATGACGGCTGTAAGCCAGAAACCGGTCCCAGGATGCTTGTTTCCGGTCCAGAGAAGACATGGCTTGGCAGTTCGGGCTGGACTGTTCCCATGAGGCACAGGGTCAGACTGATTTGCATATGGCCATGTCTGAACTGGGGCGGCGGAGTGAGCTAAAGAATGATGATGGATTAAACCCAGATCAGTTGACTGGGGGTGAGTGCTTGCAATGTTCAACACTCCGTCCATCATCCCCTTTGGTTTTGCTATGTTCGCCCTAAGTTGGCAGGGTATGCCCAGACGTGGGTCCCTTGCTCACTTTGCCACTGGATTCAAGATAGCCTGGCTGATGACGGCTGTAAGCCAGAAACCGGTCCCAGGATGCTTGTTTCCGGTCCAGGAAAGACATGGCTTGGCAGTTCGGGCTGGACTGTTCCCATGAGGCACAGGGTCAGACTGATTTGCATATGGCCATGTCTGAACTGGGGTGGCGGAGTGAGCTAAAGAATGATGATGGATTAAACCCAGATCAGTTGACTGGGGGTGAGTGCTTGCAATGTTCAACACTCCGTCCATCATCCCCTTTGGTTTTGCTATGTTCGCCCTAAGTTGGCAGGGTATGCCCAGACGTGGGTCCCTTGCTCACTTTGCCACTGGATTCAAGATAGCCTGGCTGATGACGGCTGTAAGCCAGAAACCGGTCCCAGGATGCTTGTTTCCGGTCCAGGAAAGACATGGCTTGGCAGTTCGGGCTGGACTGTTCCCATGAGGCACAGGGTCAGACTGATTTGCATATGGCCATGTCTGAACTGGGGTGGCGGAGTGAGCTAAAGAATGATGATGGATTAAACCCAGAACAGTTGACTGGGGGTGAGTGCTTGCAATGTTCAACACTCCGTCCATCATCCCCTTTGGTTTTGCTATGTTCTCCCTAAGTTGGCAGTGTATGCCCAGACGTGGGTTCCTTGCTCACTTTGCCACTGGATTCAAGATAGCCTGGCTGATGACGGCTGTAAGCCAGAAACCGGTCCCAGGATGCTTGTTTCCGGTCCAGGAAAGACATGGCTTGGCAGTTCGGGCTGGACTGTTCCCATGAGGCACAGTGTCAGACTGATTTGCATATGGCCATGTCTGAACTGGGGTGGCGGAGTGAGCTAAAGAATGATGATGGATTAAACCCAGATCAGTTGACTGGGGGTGGGTGCTTGCAATGTTCAACACTCCGTCCATCATCCCCTTTGGTTTTGCTATGTTCGCCCTAAGTTGGCAGGGTATGCCCAGACGTGGGTCCTTTGCTCACTTTGCCACTGGATTCAAGTTAGCCTGGCTGATGACGGCTGTAAGCCAGAAACCGGTCCCAGGATGCATGTTTCCGGTCCAGGAAAGACATGGCTTGGCAGTTCGGGCTGGACTGTTGCCATGAGGCACACGGTCAGACTGATTTGCATATGGCCATGTCTGAACTGGGGTGGTGGAGTGAGCTAAAGAATGATGATGGATTAAACCCAGATCAGTTGACTGGGGGTGAGTGCTTGCAATGTTCAACACTACGTCCATCATCCCCTTTGGTTTTGCTATGTTCGCCCTAAGTTGGCAGGGTATGCCCAGAAGTGGGTCCCTTGCTCACTTTGCCACTGGATTCAAGATAGCCTGGCTGATGATGGCTGTAAGCCAGAAACCGGTCCCAGGATGCTTGTTTCCGGTCCAGGAAAGACGTGGCTTGGCAGTTCGGGCTGGACTGTTCCAATGAGGCAAAGGGTCAGACTAATTTGCATATGGACATGTCTGAACTGGGGTGGCGGAGTGAGCTAAAGAATGATGATGGATTAAACCCAGATCAGTTGACTGGGAGTGAGTGCTTGCAATGTTCAACACTCCGTCCATCATCCCCTTTGGTTTTGCTATGTTCGCCCTAAGTTGGCAGGGTATGCCCAGACGTGGGTCCCTTGCTCACTTTGCCACTGGATTCAAGATAGCCTGGCTGATGACGGCTGTAAGCCAGAAACCGGTCCCAGGATACTTGTTTCCGGTCCAGGAAAGTCATGGCTTGGCAGTTCGGGCTGGACTGTTCCCATGAGGCACAGGGTCAGACTGATTTGCATATGGCCATGTCTGAACTGGGGTGGCGGAGTGAGCTAAAGAATGATGATGGATTAAACCCAGATCAGTTGACTGGGGGTGAGTGCTTGCAATGTTCAACACTCCGTCCATCATCCCCTTTGGTTTTGCTATGTTCGCCCTAAGTTGGCAGGGTATGCCCAGACGTGGGTCCCTTGCTCACTTTGCCACTGGATTCAAGATAGCCTGGCTGATGACGGCTGTAAGCCAGAAACCGGTCCCAGGATGCTTGTTTCCGGTCCAGGAAAGACATGGCTTGGCAGTTCGGGCTGGACTGTTCCCATGAGGCACAGGGTCAGACTGATTTGCATATGGCCATGTCTGAACTGGGGTGGCGGAGTGAGCTAAAGAATGATGATGGATTAAACCCAGATCAGTTGACTGGGGGTGAGTGCTTGCAATGTTCAACACTCCGTCCATCATCCCCTTTGGTTTTGCTATGTTCACCCTAAGTTGGCAGGGTATGCCCAGACGTGGGTCCCTTGCTCACTTTGCCACTGGATTCAAGATAGCCTGGCTGATGACGGCTGTAAGCCAGAAACCGGTCCCAGGATGCTTGTTTCCGGTCCAGGAAAGACATGGCTTGGCAGTTCGGGCTGGACTGTTCCCATGAGGCACAGGGTCAGACTGATTTGCATATGGCCATGTCTGAACTGGGGTGGCGGAGTGAGCTAAAGAATGATGATGGATTAAACCCAGATCAGTTGACTGGGGGTGAGTGCTTGCAATGTTCAACACTCCGTCCATCATCCCCTTTGGTTTTGCTATGTTCGCCCTAAGTTGGCAGGGTATGCCCAGACGTGGGTCCCTTGCTCACTTTGCCACTGGATTCAAGATAGCCTGGCTGATGACGGCTGTAAGCCAGAAACCGGTCCCAGGATGCTTGTTTCCGGTCCAGGAAAGACATGGCTTGGCAGTTCGGGCTGGACTGTTCCCATGAGGCACAGGGTCAGACTGATTTGCATATGGCCATGTCTGAACTGGGGTCGCGGAGTGAGCTAAAGAATGATGATGGATTAAACCCAGATCAGTTGACTGGGGTGAGTGCTTGCAATGTTCAACACTCGGTCCATCATCCCCTTTGGTTTTGCTATGTTCGCCCTAAGTTGGCAGGGTATGCCCAGACGTGGGTCCCTTGCTCACTTTGCCACTGGATTCAAGATAGCCTGGCTGATGACGGCTGTAAGCCAGAAACCGGTCCCAGGATGCTTGTTTCCGGTCCAGGAAAGACATGGCTTGGCAGTTCGGGCTGGACTGTTCCCATGAGGCACAGGGTCACACTGATTTGCATATGGCCATGTCTGAACTGGGGTGGCGGAGTGAGCTAAAGAATGATGATGGATTAAACCCAGATCAGTTGACTGGGGGTGAGTGCTTGCAATGTTCAACACTCCGTCCATCATCCCCTTTGGTTTTGCTATGTTCACCCTAAGTTGGCAGGGTATGCCCAGACGTGGGTCCCTTGCTCACTTTGCCACTGGATTCAAGATAGCCTGGCTGATGACGGCTGTAAGCCAGAAACTGGTCCCAGGATGCTTGTTTCCGGTCCAGGAAAGACATGGCTTGGCAGTTCGGGCTGGACTGTTCCCATGAGGCACAGGGTCAGACTGATTTGCATATGGCCATGTCTGAACTGGGGTGGCGGAGTGAGCTAAAGAATGATGATGGATTAAACCCAGATCAGTTAACTGGGGGTGAGTGCTTGCAATGTTCAACACTCCGTCCATCATCCCCTTTGGTTTTGCTATGTTCGCCCTAAGTTGGCAGGGTATGCCCAGACGTGGGTCCCTTGCTCACTTTGCCACTGGATTCAAGATAGCCTGGCTGATGACGGCTGTAAGCCAGAAACCGGTCCCAGGATGCTTGTTTCCGGTCCAGGAAAGACATGGCTTGGCAGTTCGGGATGGACTGTTCCCATGAGGCACAGGGTCAGACTGATTTGCATATGGCCATGTCTGAACTGGGGTGGCGGAGTGAGCTAAAGAATGATGATGGATTAAACCCAGATCAGTTGACTGGGGGTGAGTGCTTGCAATGTTCAACACTCCGTCCATCATCCCCTTTGGTTTTGCTATGTTCGCCCTAAGTTGGCAGGGTATGCCCAGACGTGGGTCCCTTGCTCACTTTGCCACTGGATTCAAGATAGCCTGGCTGATGACGGCTGTAAGCCAGAAACCGGTCCCAGGATGCTTGTTTCCGGTCCAGGAAAGACACGGCTTGGCAGTTCGGGCTGGACTGGTCCCATGAGGCACAGGATCAGACTGATTTGCATATGGCCATGTCTGAACTGGGGTCGTGGAGTGAGCTAAAGAATGATGATGGATTAAACCCAGATCAGTTGACTGGGGGTGAGTGCTTGCAATGTTCAACACTCCGTCCATCATCCCCTTTGGTTTTGCTATGTTTGCCCTAAGTTGGCAGGGTATGCCCAGACGTGGGTCCCTTGCTCACTTTGCCACTGGATTCAAGATAGCCTGGCTGATGACGGCTGTAAGCCAGAAACCGGTCCCAGGATGCTTGTTTCCGGTCCAGGAAAGACATGGCTTGGCAGTTCGGGCTGGACTGTTCCCATGAGGCACAGGGTCAGACTGATTTGCATATGGCCATGTCTGAACTGGGGTGGCGGAGTGAGCTAAAGAATGATGATGGATTAAACCCAGATCAGTTGACTGGGGGTGAGTGCTTGCAATGTTCAACACTCTGTCCATCATCCCCTTTGGTTTTGCGATGATAATTTAAACACCTTTTAATTATTCTTTAAGAATTTTTTTATGCTTTTAGCATGTTAAGCCCAGCTTAGTGATTTTTGGCTTCAATGGACACAATTAGTGAGAGGAAGGGTTAATAGGAAGGGCATACAACCTTTGGCTGCTAATAGTTTTTTAACCATTTCATAGATCTATAATAATTTGCAATACGCAATGCATTTTCAACTTACTTCTCATATATTGAGGTAATTGTAGATTCATCAAGCAAGGCATCATTAAAGGGAGTAGCCTCTGACCTCCTGGTCTCTGAGCCGCTCCCCCCGCTGTCGCTGCCCAGCTCAGAGTGACTGCTGCCCTGTGCACAGCTCTTGAGTTCGCCAGTTTGGTCCCGCAATCCCAGGTGCACTTTACCTTACTGGTACTTGGCCCATTGCACTTGTTTATTTTATTTTGACTCCTCTTTGCCCTAGTACCTGTGCTTTCACTGTACAGTGTCCTTCCATTGGAATTGGCTCATTGCCTATGTTACTGTTTTTCTTGCATTTCCCACAGTGCCTGTGTCTTCACTGTAATTGGTCCGTTTGCACCTGTTTAGTGCATTTTACTTGTATCTACCCTAGTGCTTGTGTTGTCATTTCTAGCCCCCCTGTTCATGCCCATTGCCCACTCCCACCGTTTGTTTTCCTGCTACCTCCGTTTTTTTGCCCGATCACCATCCTCCCACCTCCTTGCCAGCCCCTCCCACCTCCCAGGGCTACTTATGGAGGTGTCTGAGCCGCCGTGCAGTGGGAGGGTGCATCGGGCTTGCCACCGGAACATTGAAGGCATGCCAAAGGCAAACCTGTCTGCGCCCATTTGCACCTGGACTGCATTCAGTGCCAGGAATACTGACCCTCCACTCTCTCACAGATCCTCCACTGTACACTTCTGTGCCCTAGACCCCACATGCAACAATGACTGCTGCCTCACATCGCCCTGCTCCACAGTGAGACCTTTCACCTGCATCCACTGCTGGTAAACTTCCACCACTGGACTGACAGTCATCGCAGCAACTAGCCCTATGCCAGCCCAACTGGCTGAGACCTCCGCGGAACAACTCAGCTGCCCCCTGATCAACAGCAGATCACTCTGCAAACATGCCACTGAAGTCTGAGGCACCATCTCCACCCTCGCCCCTGACGTAACCTTGATTACAGTGACCTGGCTCACCCCCACTTCAGCTCCTGACATCACCATTGCAATACCCATCAATTTCAAGATGAATCACTGTGACCACACCAACAGAAACAGAGGTGGCATCACCATTGTATACAAAGAAATGATCTCCTGCACCACCACCCATGACTAAACCATGCCGATTATGGAACACGTGAACTTTCAACACTGCACCAATAACAAAACCATCATCAAAGGCACCCTCGTTTACAGACCTCCAGGACCATGCCATTGAATCTGAACATTACGTCTTCCTAGGAGACCTCAACTTCCACATGTACGACTCAATGGACATCAATTCCACCAACCTCCTGGAAAGACTGGACAATAATGGCCTCAAGCAGCTGGTCACAAACCCCACCCTCAAAGCAGGACACACTCTGGACCCCCATCTTCACGTCCAGCAACAGAATCAGATACAGCCACATTACGGATCTCACCTGGTCGGACCACTCCATTGTACACTTCACCTTCTCCAGGCCTCCCAGCACCACAACGATCCGCCACAGCACCCCCATCTGCAGCTGGACCAAGGTCACCCAGCATCAATGGACTGATGCCCTCAGCATTACACAGCCCACCATCACCACCAACCGGAACTAGCCAGTGGAGAACTTAAATGCTTGTATTACCAGCTCCACCGACCCCGTCGCTCCCACCAAACGAAACAAAATGCACAGATTCACCAATCGAGCCAGCTGATACACCCTGGATCTCAGCACGTCAAAGCGCACATGCAAACAACTGGAAAGAACATGGCACACCAGCAAGAACAAACCTGACCAAGCCACCTTCAAGGTGGCCCTCAACAAATACAGCTACCAACTCAAAGTTGCAAAAATGAGGCCCTGACACAGGGGATCGAGACCAGCACCAACAAACTAAGGAACTCTTTGCCATCGTCAGAGAGTTCACCTGCCCGACAGCCATCGAAAACGTGATCCCCTCCTCACAGGAACTCTGCGACGCCCTAACCTCCATGACCAAGGACCTGCCTACATGAATCGCTGCCTGAATTTCCACCGACCTCCCAGGAACCTCTGCTCCGTTAGTCTCACCCTCACACAGTTACCACGCATTCAGCGCTGCCGCACCGGAAGACGGTCCGTCTCTCACCTCACCGCCAAGTCCAGGAACACACTTCCCCTAGACCTCCGTACTTCATCCTTGTTTATTCACTTCAGGAAGGGACTCAAGACCCGGCTCTTTGACTGATACCCACAGCACAGCACCTGGATACACTCTTGGTTGTTAAGTCGCGCTATATAAATACCACTTGATGGATTGATCGATTGAGGCTAAAATGGGGAGGCCCCTGGTAATTCAGTTGTTTAATACTTGATTGCTAGATTTAAAATAGCATTTTCTGTAATCTAAAAGGTCAGTCACCTTAGGCAATCCCTGTAGTCAACGTTTTCTTCATCAATACCTAACTCTAGAAAATAACTGCTTATCCAAATCCTGATCTCCAACATCACTACTGGGAATTATTATTATGCACAACCTTGTGACACCAAGGACATTTTAGACAAATCTGGGTATTGTTATTGCAAGTAAAATTGAAAATTAATGGCCCAGATGAGCTTTGACAATACCTCAATGTCAACATTGAACATTCTATACAGCATATATGAAACTTATGTAGCAACACAAATGATTTGACGGGGTGACATGTTAACAGACAACCTGACATTTCTCTGATAAAAATGAATTAAATGAAGCAAGAGTTGTGCCGGATAATCCTAGGAACTGAGACTATTCATCAATATACTGTGGTTGATGAAGTCAAAAGGACCATGTCAATAAAATTCTAGCTATCAGCAAAAAATATGATATTGTGGAGAGCTGCAGTGAGATTTTTAAACAATAGTTTGATCTGTGGATTTTACATTTCTTCAAAATCACATAGAGATGTTGAGGGCAGTAGCCGGACTCATGAAAAAAACATAAAAATATGTGGGGGAAATTGACTACTCTGCCTGAACGTATTTGTACATTTATTTACTATTCCCAGTAGTAAGCATGGAAATCTGTACCAAGCAGAAATCTCCCGGCATACTAGTGGAATCGTCAGGTACCATGTTCATGGCGGTATTATTTCCTCTGTGCAGATTTCTCTCTAGTGAAAAAAAAAACATTCCCCTACATCCCTGTTAAATCTGTGAGTGATTCGTTTCCCTTTCCATTCTGGAAAAGCTCTTATTCCAGCCCTTAACTAGAGTACATAATAATAATTTCCATAATGGAAAGGGGTTGAATAGAAAGTTGCGAATGCATCAATGTTTATGAACATTCACAAACTTTCAAGGCAAACAATTCCTTTAATTGTCCTTTTCCCACATCTTAAGTACGATTCACCACTACAGATTTCTCAATATTCGTTGCAGAGAAATATACTGTAAAAATGCATTTACTACTGCCAATAATTCACCTGTCAATTCCTCACAGACTTAAGAAAGGTACTTTCGATTGCACACTTATATTGACCAAATTTACATTTGTGAAGAGGGTCCACATACTTTTAGACATGTAAAAGAAACATTTCAGATTTGTCAGATACAAAAAGTGTTTTAAAAAGTATATGTATGTCAATTTATCTTAAAAACTTACAACAACCTGGGAATTTCGGAATACAATTAAATCACTCTACTTACTGAGTAATTCAGAATTCTAAATTAGAACGGTAGAAGATTCTAATTCTCTATTCTTGCAAAATGCCAGAAGAATATCAGAATAGAGGAGGCAGTGCTATACAACCACAGCTCCTCTGCTATGGCGTAGGAGCGTCGCCTTCTGTTAGCTGCCTCAAAAAGGCAGGAAAGGAAAAATAAAATGATAATAAACACATTTTATTATCGTTTTATTTTGCCTTTCCTGCTGAGTCTTTGGAGGCAGGGCCATGGGGGATGACAGGCTCAGGAGGAGTGGTAGTGCACTGTGATTAGTGCGCATGACGGTTTGGCTGGCCGTCTCACTCCAGCCAAACGGTCATGTGCACTGAACCTCTTTCAAACCCGAGCTGCATTGCCGAGTTGGAGAGAGCAGACATCATCAGAACCCATTGGCATAGGCTCCCAATCTCGCTGGGAGTGCAAATCCAGAGCATTCAGGCCCATCCTGATGCTGCTCTCATGACATGAGAGCAGCATCAGGATTGGCCCCAGTTGAGTCTTGAAGCCTGTTCCTGTGAGAAGAGGAGCAGAAGAGCATGACACAGCCGGCTGCAGGCAAGTTTTATTTTTTATTTTATCCCTCTGACTCCTTACCATGCCCCTGCCTCACCTCACCAATTTCCTACAGCACCAGCCGCTACTGGTGATGTATACTATACAAAGTTAAACAAATACATTTTAGTTGACTCTCAATGCAAAGGATAACCATTGGATAACCTAATAGTCAACATTTCTTACAAACTTTAAAAGTGTACATTCTAGCCAACTTGAAAAGGGTACATTCCAGCAACCTTCAGTCACGGAGGGGCAGATTTACTCACATTTCATGCAGCATGCAAGACAACTTGCAGTGCTGTGTGAAATGGAGACATTAGATATGTACCCCATTTACTAACATATGGCGCATTTCTGCTGCCTCCTTGCATTGGTGCACTGTGTGCTGCTTAGCTCCAATGCAGACACACTTGTACCATGGTGGAAGGGTGCCTACGTTATGAGCAGAATTGCTTTTGTGCAGGAAGGTATACCCTCCTTCTCAAAAATAATATTTGATGGCATTTTCCCTTTTATATGTATGATGCAGAATCCATCACACATAAAAAAGGAAGTAACAAAGAGAAATAAAGATATGTCTCCTCGTTATGCTTGAATCAGGGGAGGTGTACCATTTTGAATGCATTCCCAGGTTTACAACTCTGTACAACTTGGAATGCGCCTGCTAAACCTGTTAGCCTTGGGGTGGTCTTCTCCCAAACCTTTTGCCCTCATGCTCCTCTCTTGCTGAATTCGTTTTTGTTGGCCTTAGGAATATGTGCACTTTACCACTGCTAACCAGTGCTAAAATGCTTGTGCTCACTCCCTGAAACCTGGTAAAGTTGGCTTATACCTGATTGACATATTTGCTTGTTAAAAGGTGGGTTATTGGGAGGAGTAGATAGGCACCTAACACCAGCAACAAGGCAACCAACATTGTACTGGTTCCTAAATAGGGTTTCTATGAATTAGTCCCTTGCTCAACCCTTGGTAGCTTACACCGTGCAATAAGGCTTATCTTAGGGGACAGGCGTGTAAAGCATTTAAAAACACCAAGACAGTAAATAAGTAATACACAACATACAAAGAATAGAAATATTTTTATCTTCACAATGACACCAAAACCATGAAAATCTAATGTAGGGAACCAGAGGTACGAATTTGTAAAGAATAAACACTTTCTAGTACTTAGAAACCAATAGCGCCACTTCAGGACATCTGGTCACGCTTGACAGCGACAAAGTCAAAGTTTGAGGCTGACCGTGATGGAACCCTGCTCAGATACCCCTTGCTGTAGGCCTTGGTCAAAATTTTACCTTCCACCTTAGAAACTTTCTGGAACTTTTTCGCCAAGGGCCCTCGCTGCTCTCCGGATTCGGTGCCAGTTCCCCAGCTTGACTTTCAGGGAGCTCCCGGTCAAACTCTGGAAGCAGGACCTCCGGCGCTCTTCTGCTGTGTGAACCTGGAATCCGGGCCGGGTTGAGTTTGAACGTGGCCGGCTTAGCTCCTGCAGTCGGGTTGGTCACCTGGTAGAACTTTTTCCAAAAAGTTTCCCAAACTTCTGGAGGTCCTTCCAGAAGGTCTCCTGGTGGATTCCAGTTGTCCAAAACACATATCCAAGGGTCTGCAATCTCCTAGATGGTCCTTGACAGGCCTGCACTTCAATTCCCACAATGCACTTTGTCAACCCTTCTAACTTCCACTGGACGCACACCAGGAGGGGGACTCTGGTTGGAGAAGGGTCAGCTAAACTCTGTTAATCTGTAGCTGCAGGGAGTCCACTCCTTACTCCTTCTTGAAGCAAGGCAAAGTCCTCAGAGCTGTAGTCCGAGATAGTGCAGCAGGTGTAGCCTTCAGCAGGAAGGCCTTTGGGTGTAGTTGAGGATTCCAGCAGGACAATCCTCTATCTTCTTGTAGTTTCAGGCAGCAGAACAGAGAGGCTCTCCACCTCTCACATATTTGAGGTGCGGGGCAACACCCCAAAGCATGGCAACTTCTTCCAAAGTGTGGCATAGTCTTGTCCCAGAAAGCCCTATTCTCTCAAAATCCATAATGGCTGAAATTTCAGCAGAGCAGCAAGAGCTAACTAACCCAAACTCAGAGTATGGCTTATTTCCATAAACTCCCCCCACTCATATCTGTGAATTCCTTCCTTAAGCCTCCCATCTGGCAGGGAGAGGGGGTGGCCCTGGCTGACAGGCTTGCTTGACCTGCTCTTCCTTTTAAGCTGATGCTTTATGGCCCAACCCCCTGCTCTGGCTTTCCTGTGTTCCACAGAGCTCTCTCCATCAGATAGCCTCTGCCCGGCCAGGCCACTTATCACCTAATCAAGGCAGTCTGGCTAATCCCCTCAGGCTGACCAATCAGGGAAGAGTGTTAGAGGCCGGATTTTGGCTTACAGAAAAGAAAGTTGTACAACTTCTTTTCTGTACAAGTTATGATAAATTCAACAATGTCAAGTTGCTGGATTTATCAATACCATTCTATTCAGTCTTTTTGAGATATTTTTATACTCTCCTAGCAATAGTTATGTGTCCACAACATATTGCCATGTTAGCCTATGAGGCCAACTATCTTCAAGGGGAAAAAATGAAATGTGCAATTTCTTCCTCAACAGGGTTTATAAACCTCTTTTATAAAGCCCCTTCTCATAATTACAGGACCCACCCACCCCTGGAACACTTAGGGGAGACCTTGGGGGTACCCACAATGCACAAATAAGGTAGATTATCACTTTTATAGTGCCCATACCACCAAAGTCGAGTTTTCAGTAAATTTGACTTTTAAAATCAGTGCTGCAACACAGGGCTGCTTTTAAAATGACCTCAGGCTCACAGCAGTGTACACATGCAAGAGCAACAAAGGCTGCTGGCCTCCAAACTCCCATGCCCTATTATATACTAGGGACTTTTAGGTAGTTTTCATGCCCTTGCCCTATTATCTACTAGAGACTTATAGGGTAGATCATGCCAATTATAAGTAAACCTCAATGTATGCGTTTGTGTTTAACATAGCACTGGCCCTAGGCCTGACTAGCACAGTCTCAGCCAGAGTCAGCTACCACCAGCTCCATTAGGCACCATAAAATGGGGATGAACAGGCCAAAAAGGGTGACTTTCTAATATAGATTTCCTTATAAGTCCCTACTAAAGTGACATACCATATACCCAGCGCCTGTACATTTCATGCTGCTACTGGGGCTGCAGAATGCCACTTTAGGAAAGTTGTTGTAGCACCAGTGCAAGCCCATCTAATCTTTAAATGAGTGGTAAAATTCTGCCTGCATATTAAAAACTTGAAATTGCCAAAAGAAAACAGAATTCTGTTTAAATTAGATATTCTTATTTGTGCTTTTGTGCTTTCTAGTATGGCGTGTCCTTTTTGGTTAACGAAGCGTTTCATTTATTTCCAGCTGTTTTACTAAAAAGTTTAACGTTGTAATTGTAGCATAATCGTGTATCACTTCAGTGTCGTGTATTGCCAATATTATATTGTCTACTATCAATTCAATGGCACACTTAGAAAGAAACCTCAGCTTGCACAAAAGCTGTAGTATTGATCTATTAGCAAGAAAGCAAAATTGTAAAAGGCAACTTGACAAACATTACCCCTTTAGCTGGTTTGATGTTCACTAAATTACTGACTATGTGGAAAGGAAATCACTAGCATGAATGGCAGAATAAAATTGCACGTGGGAGGTGGATGCGGAATTAGACCTTTGTTTGGTAGATGTTTGATCTTATCTGACCCGATGCACTAAAGTGTTTCTCCTAATGTAGGCTTGCAGTTTAAGAAGGCAGACTCTCATTATTGTGGGCCGTTCGAGTTAATATATCACTTCAGATGAGAGTCGAGATAGCTGGGATAGCACACACTCCCCAGCATGCGTGCAGCCTGCTGCAGACTCGGCTTCACTTGATATACTGTGGTTCAATTTCAAGCACTTCAGGTTTGATCAGAAATTACTGCTATCTTTGAGTTCTCATCGCTGCCCGCATGGAAACAATGCTGAGACAGAGCGTTCTGACATGATTAAGACACTTCCTTCACAGTGAGGAATGTCTTAGACAACGATTTCAAGGCTCTGTGCTGACATCTAACACGGCTGGTGGTGGTCAAGGACAAAACAATTTAAGAAGACAGGTAGAAAAAATATCGGTATAATCAAACTGTGCTCATGTTATCAAAGCGCTGAACGCAAAGGCATCCGCTGCTTGCGTTTAGTTGTTTGACCAGCTACAGCAGAGTAAAAACAGCAAACATGGGACGATGTGCCACAATGCATCTGAAAATTGTTATCTCTTCTGTGAGCAGGTTTACTGTTTTGAGAACATATCATAGACGTTGTTTGGGTTTGGGTAAGCCCCTTCCTTATGATTAGATGGCTTTGTTCTGTCACAACTGTCTGCTCTTAAAGCAATTGATTTCCTCCATGTTCTTGTGTTTGCCACTCCCAGGAGCATTTTGTTCTTACAGTGTTCTGAGCGGATGACTTGTATTTCTCCACTGCTGACATCAGGGACAATTTTTTATTTTTCCTGTTGTCCTTTACTATTGCAGTTGACTTTAAGTTCTCCACAAGAGGGCATGGACATGGCCTTATCCTCTTTCACCTCACTTTTTCCTCCTCTCCTTGCCTGTTATCCCTCGCTTGGCTTCCCCTCTCTGCCTCTGCTTACTGCTGCCTCAATCCAAGGCCAGAATACACGAGTCTGTGAAACTGTTTTTTGGTGTTAACATAAGTGCAGCCTGCCACTGAATTTGCAACTAACAATTCTAGACAAGTAGGGCTGTGACCAGGATTCAAACTGGGATCCCCAAATCTGCAGACAGACAATCAGCCATTGTGCTACAGCCGTCCTGGTGCAACCTAGTGGGAAAACGCGCGCTACAATCCTCATTCTAGATTCCAACTCATTTTTCACTACTTTTTTCATCGGATTTTCTGCTTGGCTTTTATTCGGCCCTCTCTTTTGTGTACTTAACCTGTTCCTCGCTTTGGTCCTTCACCACATCTCCCTCCTTCCTCAGCCTCTCTTGTTTCTATGGTTAGTAGGCAATCTCTAATACAACTGTGAAACTTTGTGTACTGTAACAGTATGGCATGGCGTCTGATACCTAGTTTCTTGGCTTCCTATCGTCCCGGTTTTCATAGACTGAATTGAAGTAGCCCAGGAAAGGATACATGCCTGTAGGCCTGTTCTTGTTGCCACCAACATATGGCTTCATCCATAGGAAAGAAGGGGTGTAACGATCTCTAGGAGAAAGTGAAGCAAAAGACATTGGAAGTAGGGGTGCAAAGGGTGCAGCAGCACCCACAAAATAAACATGCAGAAGTTCAGAAGGTGAATGAGCATTAAAGATGGCTTTATATTTGGTTTTTATCTTGTCATATTAGTTATGCATTCGAAGACAGAGGTCAAATGTCAGGCTATGTCTTCTGACAAATTGCTGCTTATTCTTTTAACATGTAGATTGGTGTTTATTTTTCTTTCTGAGACTGCAAAGCGAGCAGAATTTGTAAAGTTAACTATCTGACAATGTTGCTGGGGTACAGGTAGTGTGAAAGGAAAGGATGTAGGATATCAGTTGTTTTTCCTACACCCAACAACATATAATTACCTGTAAATGAACTGTACACATATTTAAATACCAGCCGCGGCTGCTGCAGGTAAGAGCGGTGGGGCGGTGAGGCCAGGTGGGGAAGATTTCGAGAGACGACCACGAGGGAAAATTAAATAAATAAATAATTTTCCCTCGTGGTGTCTTTCGAAACCCTCCCCCCCCCCCACCGGCCCCACCGCTCTTACCTGCAGGAGCCGCGGCTGTTAAATACATATCACCATTTAAGGAAAGCAAATTCTTTGTAATTCTGAAATGTAAAGGAAACAAAGATTTTAATAGGTTCAAAATAAATCAAGAAACTTTACTTGGTGATATGGAAATGGTAAATATTTGCTGAAACCCACATTATCGTTTGGGTGCTATATAGTTTTATTTAAAATTGGGCGTAGTTCACGTAGCAGCGCTACATGGAACCCCGCAAAGCTACAAAAAAGCTCTGCCGCTCTACGTGGAGTTCCGCAAGCGGGCTGAGTTGCTTGTCCCGTTTGTTCGCATGCTGTTTCTGCCATACGGCAACGCAAATTGCGTGTTCGGGCAGAAATATCACGCAAACTGTACCACTCGGTTGCGTATGGGCGAGGCCATCTAGTTTCTTACTCTGTTTATGGTGATGGGGCCTACTTTTTGATCCTTCTTTAATCCTTTCAATCCTTGATTTCTAAAACAATTTTTCTGATCTTTTTTATTAACTATGTTACCCTATGTCTTCCTAAGTCTGTATTTTGCGTTTTTTTCTACTTTTTTGTGTATTTTGGTGAATTTCTTTTACTGTATTTTTTTTCTCTACTTCCTTTCTAATTTGTTTTTACTTACTTCCCTCTTCTTCCTGTATTTTTTATACTTTCTACATTTTCTCTCTTCCGCCCGCATCATGGAAGAGAAGCGTGCCCCAAAAAAGGCGCCAACCAGGAGCCGCCGTCCGGTGCCCGGAAGGGGTGCAGACCCGTGCCTTGTTTTCGGAGGTGGAGGTAGCAGCGCTTGTTTTTCTTGACAAGCGTCACCTCCCATCCACCCTTACAGCAGGTGGCAGGCCTGGGTCTGGGTATGGGTGCCAGAAGCACCATCAGCGCTGGGCGAGAGTGTGTCAGGCAGTGAATCATTGCTCTGGGATCCAGCGCATCCACGATCATTTGATGCACCGGTGGTCCAACATCCTGGAGCGAGAGCAGGACATGTTGGACCTGCTAGGTGTTGAAGTCGCCGCTTGGAGAGTAGCTAGTTATTAATATTATTATTACTTGTGTGTTCTATGTTATTGCTAATATCTTTTTCCCAAATAGCCAACATGCTGCTCACATGCAGGCAAGTTACGTTTACAAATCTTATATTATGTGATCGTTATTCTAGACAGGTGCTCAGCGCTACCTGAGTGTACTTGTTTGCGGCTTTGTGATCTCTTGGGCTGATTATGTAAGAACTTAAGAAATGCAGACTAGTGAGAGACTCCTTTCCTTTGTCCTGTCACTAAGCTAGTGGTAGTTAGTATTGGTAATTTAACAGCACACGTCCTCTCACTTCAGTTCTTAGAACCTTTTTTGTAGCTCGTACAGTGACAAGCAACCAACCAATCTGGTGTATGCATGCGTCCATCTATGCTTTTAAATACAAAATGCAGACTTAGTGAATTAGCCCATCAAATGGGGTTGAGAATGATTGCAAATGAGATTGGAACTTAGAAGCAAATATAATTCATTGCAATTTATTAGTAATTTCAAAGTCTTTGGAATAGGAGGGCTTTGTAGGTTTAGGAAAAGTGGAATAAATAGATAGGTTGGTCTGCAACCCCGATACTAGTCTACTAATAGTCGATCTGATTAAGGAAAGTTCAATGTTATTGCAATTGCTGTTTCCTGTCAAAAAAATCTTTTTGGAGAGATTATTTATTTACCACCAATCATTTTCTGTTTCTTTAATTATGTCTTACATCAGCATCCAGGGGCAAGAGGTCATCCGAGGCAGGTGTGGGAGCTGGAGGTGCCTCCCAGAGTGAAGAACAATCCTTGGCCGATGGCTCTGCTGGCCCCAGTAAGTCCTCCTGTTGTTAATATTAATATATATTTCCCTACATTTTCACGCGTCTCATTTTGAAATATTTATTTCTACCCATTTCCTAATTTTATTTTTTCCAAAATGCTCTTCGATCTATCTGTTTCTAAATTCTTGTTATCCCGGCATTATCCTATTTACTTATTTTCTATATTTCTAGTGTCTGTATTTTAACCTCAAACTGTCTCTGTCTGTCTGTGCTAGTCTATGTGTAGTTTCTTTTCTTCTGTTTTCTCAGTCAGCTTTCCGTCTCCCTTTATATATTTTGTCGACTGCCTAGTGGTGGTACTGTAAGACTCAGATAACCCATTAGTCATGCTCACATACTACTCCTAGTACTACTGCTCTGGCAGAAGATTGCATGCCCAAGTAAGGTATTCTATGCATGTTTGTTGAAATGAGAAGGCTTTATTTTACTTTCTCATGTCATTACTCAATCAGTAAAACAAGAGAGTAGCCATGGCCACGTCGGACACCCCAAAGTTGTGTCTTCTTCTTCTTATCTAGGCATAGTATTATTAGCAGCAGTTGATGGTGAACTGATTACCGTGCACCATGGCTGGTAAGAAGTATGAGGAGGAGGACGGCACCATTGCATTTGCCAACTAAGACCTTATGTCCAATTGTCCACTCATTTCCTTTCAAAAACTCAGATTCATCAATAGCTCTAGCCACTTCAGTCCTTTACAGGTTATCTTCTTGAGAGTCTTTTCAAGAATTGCCACCCAAAAAATGCCCAACCTGTATCCAAATTGTAGTGATGTGTGTGGTGTATTTAAATTTTGCTATAAAAATAAATGAATAGGAAGAGGCGTATCTAGCATCTAAAAAATGTGCAATGTTTTATCCAGCCTGACTGACCGCCAGTGCGGGGCCAGCGGTGACGGTGGTGCCAGCCAGGTAACATGTGGCAGCTGTATGGGGTGAGACAGCGGCAGTAGTGGGCGGTGGTAAGTCAAATTGTTTGCTTATTGACAATTAATTATAAACTCACTGCAAGGGTGTACACTGTAATTTTGAGAGTTGTGAACAGTTGAGCACACCCCTCTTTACTTAGAATATACAGCGGGAGTTGAGTAACTAATGGCCTCTTCTATCTTCAACTCAGCAGAGAAAGTTTCATGAAGAGTCAGACCTTGATGGGTTGATGGAAAAGGAAAAGAAGGATGGAATGAAGACGGACGGGTGAAATGTAATATGACTGGAAGAGAAGGATATGTGGGTGAAGGATGCACATGCTATAGGTGGCCGATAGGATGCATGGGTGGGTGAAGGATGGATGAAAGGCAAAAGGATGGCTGCCTGGGTGGGTGAAAGTGAATCAAAGGATGCATGGGTGGTTAAATGACAATTGTATGTTGGTGAAAGGTTTGTTGAGAATGAGAGCCATGTTTGGATGGATATATATATGGATGGATAGATGTATTCATAGGTGAGGACTGGATGGAGAGAATGTAAAACCTACATGGTGACTGAGTCGCAAAGCCAAGGGTTAAGAATAAAAATACTAGAAAAACAATGCAATGATGAATGGAACAATCCCTGGGAAGAAGAGCAAACAAGGAATGTTTTTTTATCAAGGTTTTTGATTTAAAGGGCTGAGGTAGTATTTCAGACTACTCCCTTGACTCACACTAGTTTTCAAGCACAACATATATTATGTATCCTTCCTACTATCCACCCATCATCATAAATCGCTTCCCTCCGAGTTCCTACCCATGGCACTTCACCAGTGACCTATCAGCTGCATGGTTACATCAGCAGCACTGCATTGTTGGCTGTGCAATGTGCGTCTGCCTCAGTTAATGTGTAGGCCCCTTTACAAATGTCATGGCAATGAGAAAAATAAATAGTTGTGTTACCCTTCACTTCCAGTGCCCACTCATTCACTGTCTTGTACATAAGTAAGTCCAGTCCTTTCCTAACCTCCTTGTTCTGTGATTCTGTCCCATCCTTCCATAAAATTTGAAAAAACATTCTTTGTATGCGCCACTTTCCTCTGGCCAAGTGATATATTGTATCATTGCTTCCGTAACGTATTACGTTAGTTGAAATTTTTCCCTTTCAACAATTGCTGAACAAAGTGACTCACTCCTAGCAAAAGCTCAGGCACTTAATGATGATCAGTTTAACATCTACCTATCATGGCCTATTCCCTCTAACTTACCTGCAGTCGACTAAGTTAATAAATATTTTCCTTACTGCCAAGCAAATCTATTTTGCTAGGAACAAGTAATGTCAAATGTGGTGATGGAGCGTGAGGCCAAGGACTGAAGTGGGACTAAAGAGTAGGTGACTTTGCATTTTGTGGATATTATAGTCTGCGATGAACATGCCTAATACAATATCATGTTCCTTAATCCTTTCCCTGTACTGTAGTGCATTGCTTTTCCCATGGGCGGGCAGGAGGATGTCTGTCTGCATAATTGTCTTCTTTATAATCAGTTAGTATTATCTCATGTGGCGTATATCATTCATAGTAACTATTCATCTTCCTTGTTGTAGTCAGGCTGAAATTGAGGCATTTAGCAGAGCATGGCAATGATAGGAAAAGAGATAATTGTCTAGTACAGCTGCCCTACCTGCAGACAGTAGCAAAGTAACACGACACGAGAATATCTGTCTAGGGCGCAAGCTGAGTTGACATGCCTACATTAATTTAGCTCAACAAGAGGGAGAAGAATACCTGGAACACTCCATAGTGCTTAATGCCTAAAAACTCTAATCACATTAAAATCGAACAACCCGAAGATACCAGCAAATATTTTGTACTGCTAGTGCTACTGTGCCACTATATCATTTTATGTGTTTTGACAAGATTATTGGTTACAATTTGTCTTTTTTCTTTCTTGATAAAGCTACTCCTGCAACAACAACCCAATAGGCAGGAGGTAACAGCCAGGACCCGGCAAAGGAAGCTGGATGCCATCAGGGCCAAATACCAGCTGCTGTTGGCTGAGGAGGAGGAGGAGGCTACAGCCTCAAATGCTCCGGGCCCCAGCCCCAGTGCCGTAGTCATAAGGAAGCCACCCACTGCCATTCCTCCCCCTAGACCCCTTAGGTCTTTTGGAACCTTCCTCGAGTGCGCAGAGGACGAGTTGCCACTAGCTCCCCCAAATGACGGGTAAGCTCTGAGTAATTTTTTCTTACATTTACGAAGCCATGGTACATTACATAGACTGTATTTATTTGACACGCTAAATAGGGAGTGTCACTATGTTGTCTGTTATGTTTGTCATTAACACATCTTTTGGTTTAGAGGGACGCCGCTGAACATCAACTAATTACGACTGATGTTCCAATTCGCCTGTTGTTGTATCCTTTTTACAACCGACCGAAGTTGGTACGGTGTCAACACTTTTCATTTTCTCCTACACCTCTCATGTGGTCCAGAAGAAAGCCACGGCACCTCTACAGAGGGCACTACGGCTGAAACATGCCGACCCTTTTTTCTGAGCCTCAGCGCTCTACCAAAGACACATGGTTTAGTGCCATTACTGCGTTCCACACCCTCATTAAGCATCCTCATGACTACTGAGTGGCGTGTGGCCCCCGCGCCCCGCCCTGCCCCGCCCTCACGCCTGGAGACTTAGGGGCCGATTCCGATCTCGGTCGGAGGCGCACCCAATACCATTCGGTCGGGAAAAAAGCCATGCGAAAGCCTGTTTCCCGACCGATCCGTACAGTACACCGAACGAGCAAGTACGATGCGCACAACAGCAAAAAATCCGGCCGAGCCGTACTCACCCAAACCAGGTCCTGTTCTCTGACCGAGGCGAATCCGGAAACGCCGAATCGAGTCGCATGGAAGGAAAAATGCAGCCCCGTCCGGCCGGACAAGTACGATGCGCTTTCCGTACGCTCCGAACCCGTCGCTACGCACGGCACGTCAAAGCATCCGGGAGAGGCGCACATAAGCTCCGATTCGCGCCACAACACGATCCACGGCTCCGAGACGAACACGGCACCGACGAGGACGACGTGAAGCGACGAGGACGAGGCGAAGCGACGAGGACGACGCCAAGCAACGAGAAGGACGAACGACACGAACCAACCATGAATCCCTTCGTCCCGATCATACCAATATTCTACATTTACTACCGGAACAGGCACGGACGCGTACGGCGCAGAAGGTAAGCCAGACACCAACCACAAAACACATACAACACGTACACGACACATCACACACACACACGGGGATGCTGAATATACTTACACCAGCAACAGCAGCACCATAGGGGCGGGATGCCCATCACCAATGCCACATATGCACACAGGGGCCTGAATGCGCACCACCACCCCTACCTAGGGGGGCTGGATGCCTACCACTACTACCACCCTCACCCAGGGGGGCTGGATGCCTACCACTACTACCACCCTTAGCCAGGGGGCTGGATGCCTACCACTACTACCACCCTCACCCAGGGGGGCTGGATGCCTACCACCACTACCACCCTCACCCAGGGGGCTGGATGCCTACCACTACTACCACCCTTAGCCAGGGGGCTGGATGCCTACCACTACTACCACCCTCACCCAGGGGGCTGGATGCCTACCATCACTACCACCCTCACCCAGGGGGGCAGGATGCCTACCACTACTACCACCCTTAGCCAGGGGGGCAGGATGCCTACCACTACTACCACCCTTAGCCAGGGGGGCTGGATGCCTACCACTACTACCACCCTTAGCCAGGGGGCTGGATGCCTACCACTACTACCACCCTCACCCAGGGGGGCTGGATGCCTACCACTACTACCACCCTCACCCAGGGGGGCAGGATGCCTACCACTACTACCACCCTTAGCCAGGGGGGCAGGATGCCTACCACTACTACCACCCTCAGCCAGGGGGGCTGGATGCCTACCACTACTACCACCCTTAGCCAGGGGGCAGGATGCCTACCACTACTACCACCCTTAGCCAGGGGGGCAGGATGCCTACCACTACTACCACCCTTAGCCAGGGGGGCTGGATGCCTACCACTACTACCACCCTTAGCCAGGGGGGCAGGATGCCTACCACTACTACCACCCTTAGCCAGGGGGGCTGGATGCCTACCACTACTACCACCCTTAGCCAGGGGGGCTGGATGCCTACCACTACTACCACCCTCACCCAGGGGGGCTGGATGCCTACCACTACTACCACCCTCACCCAGGGGGGGCTGGATGCCTACTACTACTACCACCCTCACCCAGGGGGGGCTGGATGCCTACCACCACTACCACCCTCAACCAGGGGGGGCAGCATGCCTACCACTACTACCACCCTTAGCCAGGGGGCAGGATGCCTACCACTACTACCACCCTTAGCCAGGGGGCTGGATGCCTACCACTACTACCACCCTTAGCCAGGGGGGCTGGATGCCTACCACTACTACCACCCTTAGCCAGGGGGGCAGGATGCCTACCACTACTACCACCCTTAGCCAGGGGGGCTGGATGCCTACCACTACTACCACCCTTAGCCAGGGGGCTGGATGCCTACCACTACTACCACCCTTAGCCAGGGGGCTGGATGCCTACCACTACTACCACCCTCACCCAGGGGGGCTGGATGCCTACCACTACTACCACCCTTAGCCAGGGGGGCTGGATGCCTACCACTACTACCACCCTCACCCAGGGGGGCTGGATGCCTACCACTACTACCACCCTTAGCCAGGGGGGCTGGATGCCTACCACTACTACCACCCTTAGCCAGGGGGGCTGGATGCCTACCACTACTACCACCCTCACCCAGGGGGGCTGGATGCCTACCACTACTACCACCCTTAGCCAGGGGGGCAGGATGCCTACCACTACTACCACCCCCACTCATAGGATGGACAATGCATGACACAACAAGCACACCACAACCTAGGGAATGCAAGATAAAGACATCCCCCCACCACCATGACAAGCGTGTGTAGGCTGTGTCAAATGCCTACAACACCGAACATGACTTTGAACATACAATGTGACCCCCTAGCACATGTGCCACACATATATGTGTGTGGCACCCACAATGCAAGCAGCCCATGACCATTGTGGCAATGGGGCCTAAACCCCCATCATCACAGTGACCAAAAGGTAAGTGTGGGGTCCATAGCTGAAGCACATTTTGACCATTGTGGCAATGGTGTCTAAACCCCCATCATCACAGTGACCAAAAGGCAAGTGTGGGGTCCATAGCTGAAGCACATTTTGACCATTGTGGCAATGGGGTCTAAACCCCCATCATCACAGTGACCAAAAGGGAAGTGTGGGGTCCATAGCTGAAGCACATTTTGAACATTGTGGCAATGGGGTCTACACCCCCATCATCACAGTGACCAAAAGGTAAGTGTTGACAAAGAAAGAGCTGCAACTGCCAAACTGCATGGATCATTCCTGGTCACAGAACCAAAAACTCATCTGTGGCAAAGTAGTGTATGTGTCCCATTGCAACATAAATTGGGTGAGCCAAATACTGCAGTGCAAATGAGACATTCCTTTGGCCATGTGCAGACAAACAACACCCATGGGGGCTGACACCGTCAACATTCATCAATGACACAATGACAGAAGTGACCATCAGAATGCAGAACCACATATTTGCACCAATGGGCACACAAATGCAGATATCCTGTGGAGACAGCAGATGTGAGGTGAACAGATACCATACCATGGCAGCAATGGGACACACAAACCATGATCACTGTGCTGACCGATGACCTAGGAGTCCCAGGGACAGCAGGGGAAACACACCAAACAACATACAGCCAATGGCACACCCAAGATATGCCAATGCAGTGGTGCAGATGCACAAACACAAACAGGCAGACCAACACTGTCATCATACACAGCAGGTGAGGGGGGTGCCAGTGTCCCCAGGCAACCACACAACACATGAGGAGAGCTGAATACCAATCATACAGATGTGCATACACTGCCACACTAAGGTAACTCATGGATCCAAATCCCCTATGTGGGCAAGCAGGCATTGTCAGATGAGAGGGAGCACAAAACACACATGTCACACAGGCACGTAGGAACAACAACTGACACAGCAAGACACAGACACACCACAGCACCACCCCCAGGGCCCCCACAATGTGGTGACCCTTGGCTGCATAAAGATCCCACTCTGATGACAAAGCTGAATGTGGTTCACACTGTGAACCACAGTCATGTGTCCTGAGCAACAAACTACCATCACACTGACACAAGCACAAATCAATCAGCATGGCCAGTAAGCCAAGGCCAACATGGAGGCAGGGGTCTAGCTGGGCAACAACTCCCATCTGCACACACTCAAGACCACACCCCTCGACCTCCAACAATGTGCAGCAGTGAAGTACACATGCACTGGTGACATTGCACATGCACCCATGACTATTCCAGGGTGGTGGGTGGGAACCAAGGTGCAGAAACACATCACACATGGCCACTCAACAAGACTCCTGAATGTCTGACACACTGCACACTACGCTGTACATGGACATGACGGCGATACCACACCAACCAATGGGATCCCAGCCACAGTCACACACCAATGAAGAAGCCAAGGTCACCCACAAAGGACACACATAGACAACAACCAACATCGCAGCCCGGACCCTGAGGAGTGCCAGCAGTCACACACACAACGTGTCACAATAACTTAAAGATAACACGAACTGAAAATCACATGACAGGGGCAAACAACAAGTGCCAAGGGGAAACCTGACTGTGACCCATCTGCGTCTGCACACAAACTCAGCCCTGACAGCAAACACACCTATGGGTGACACCCTGATGACCAGTAATGTGCCATGCACCCACATCACAGAGAACACAGGGAGAAGACTTTGGGGGAACATAGCTCAAGTCAGCAAGCATCACAAACAGGTACAACACTAGGGATCACAGCATGCGCAGATAAATGGAAGTGAACACACAGACATGCACATACAACACACACCTTGGGCACAGGCAATGTCACACGTGTACACACTGCCATGAGGGGACTCCACTCCTGTGTGAGGAAAGCTGTGCCATATGTTGCCTCAGTAGGGCCCCATCATGTCAGCTGAGCACTTGGTCACACAATCAACAATTAGCACCAAATGAGGGCTCCCGTCACATCAGCCTGGTCATGGATGTGCCAACGGAATCATCAGCACAGATCCAACACACTTGTATAGCAATGTTGCACTGACTACACGGATGAGTCCTTCCCCATTGATGCCCAAACCTGCATGTCCAGTGGAGATGGCAACACGGTCAGGGAAGTAGACAAATCCAACAATGGCAGGCACAACAGATGTGCAGGGGTGGAAGCCACAGATATGAAATTGCTAATGTAAGTAGGAAATCCCATTGCCAAATACTGAACACATGACACCCTCAGATGCTGCTATGGATGACATGGATACACCACATGATAGGACACATTCCCCCTGGACCACATGGGTTCCTGCACAGTAACACTTCATAATCATGAGACCAGATATCACCATCACTGCAGCAAGGGCATGGTTAGCAGCACCAACAACATGTACATCTGAAGCATGAGCACTAGAGAAAAGAAAGTTGCTTTATTCAGCATATGTGTTGAATGAAAACGACGTCCAGAAAAATAGAGCAAAGGCCAATGGCCAGTCCATTGTCAAAGTTCAAACAGGGTGACACTGGCAGATGTCACCCTACGCATGCCTGCACAAAACCAGGGACAATCCACTAGGAGGGGCAACCGGGGGGCAGGCCAGGCACCGCAGGGACAGGATCAGGGCTCACCAGGGGGAGTCAGGGAAGGGGTGGTGGGTGCTGGAGAGCCACTGACAACTGCAGTGGAGGTGTCTGACATGGTGTGTGCCGGCACAACTGGGGGGCATGACTCAGATGTCGTGGGTGCCGGCACAACTGCAGTGGACCCTGCAGATGGAGTGGACAGGTCCGCCACTGCAGTGCCCAAGTCAGACAGGGCGGTAGTGGACTCCACTGCAGTGCCTACCTCCAGGGGAGGAGAATGGGGAACAGGCAAGGTGGGTTGGACAGAGGGGAGGACACCCTCACCACATCAGTGGCACAGACAAGCGCAGCGGGGGTGTGGTGCTGGGAGAGCAAGTGGCAGGGGAGAAGGCCTGATCCTCTTGGGGATGGTATATCTGTGGGTGGGGGAACCTGGGGCAGGGTGTGGTGGGGGCACCTGTGCAGTGGGGGCCTGAGGGATGGAGGACGGAGACCTTGTGCCTGAGCTGCAGAGCGGTGGCGGGGTCTTGCTCTTAGGACTCCGGGGGGACTTGCGGGTGGGGGCCTCAGTCCGTCTGCGCCTGGGGGAGGGTGTCCGGGGGCGAGGGGCACTCTGCTCCGTGTGGGTGGGCTTCCTCTTCCCCCGGGATGCTGGAGCAGCTTCATCGGTGGGGAAGAGGCCGAGGTCACAGAGGAAGAGCTGCTGTGACTTTGGGGTTGCAGGTGAGGCAAGGGAGGGTGCTTTGGAGGGAGAGGGAACTGAGGACTGCGCAGTGCATGTGGATGCGTGTGTGTGTTCCAGGGCCCCATCCCCTGTGAGTCTGGCTTCAGTCCCCTGAATGTGCGTGCGTGTGCGTTTTGTCATTGGCGTGTGTGTCAGTGTGCTGGATGTGTGTGTGCTGGTGTGTGCCTGTGCCGGTGTGTGTGTGCTTGGGATGGGTAAGGTGCTGGGGAGTGTGGATGGAGCAGAGGCAGGAGGGGTGAGGGACCGTTTGAGGAGGGACACTGCTGCCGTCAGGGAGGAGTCCATGGACCTATTGCCCCTCTGTAGGTCAGACATGCCCGATGAGATGCCCTCCATGAACGACACCAGCTGAGTCAACAGCGCGGTGTGCGCATGGAGGACACTCAGCATGGCTGTCTGGCCTACATGGAGCTGGCGAAGGAGGTACACAGACTCCTCACTCAGGGCAGCAGGGGACACAGGGGCAGGGGCTGCGGTGCCTGGCCCAAAGGAGACACGCTCCCGGACATGGGAGCCTCCACGGACCTGGGGAATGGGAGCCGATGGGAGGGCGGTGGTGGTGCTGGTGGTGGCGGGGACAGCAACACTAGCTGGGGTGTGGTGGCTGCTGACACCCGCCTCCACAAGGGAGTCATCCTCCGAGTTGCTCTGGTCCTCAGCTGAGGTGGATGCTGCTGAGGACTCCTCGGTGTGGCTCCCCTCGCCCTCCGTGCCACTGGGTCCCTCCGACCACTCCTCGGCTGCTGACCCAGTCTGGCTCTCTGGCTCCTCCTGGTCCATGGAGCTGTCCCCTTCCGTGGCCGTGGATGTATCTGCAAACAATGGGGAAACAGACAGACATCAGTCACCTGCACATAACGCACACACCACTGTGAGCACAGCACATCACAGAGCAAGCCCTGGCATCATTAGTTGTACATTGCTAAAAGTGCCCTAACTGAACAGGAGAAGCCAATTGTCAGTCTGATGCCAAGCATGGCACTCACATCCCACATGGCCTTGCACCCATCTGTCTGGTGTCTGTTGGATTGCAACACCCCAGTGTGGACACATGCACCAAGTACACAGTAGTTGGACAGTGCAGAGGACACGGTGTGGCATGTGGACATGCACACATCACAGCTCTTGCCACTGAGTCAGTACAGGTTTCCGGATGAAAGGGATGCCCAGAGTCAAATAGGAAATGCATGTGATGCATACCAGCGACAGACACCATGATGCACCCATGTCCTGATAGCCAGCACCACTATGGTGTGCATGTAGCACATGTCACTCCCCTGCAGGCTCACCAATCAGTAGACACATGCCATGGCGGAGGCATGACTGCAAAGTCATACATCACTGTCTCAGTGATGTATGACTTTGCAGCCAGACAACAACACTCTGCACTGTGTCACAATAGTAGGTCATGGGGAATGCAAGTCCTGGAGCTGCACAAGTGCACATGTACATCCCCCCACAACACATCCTCTTAACCCTCATCTGTCCAGGTCATACCTATTGGACATATGGGAGACCTGTGACACTACCCTCTGAACCTGAGCCCCTCACACTCTGCTGTGCATGGGGAACAGCTGCCTGAACTTCACATTCACATGCCCCAGTCTGCATGGGCAGCTGATCAGACACCTATGTGACACACAAGTATCGTCTCCTATGGTCACATCTCCAGTGGCATGCTGAGCCCCTACCAAGAAACTCCACAGCAGTCCTGGCGACTAATCCACAGCACACTGACACAGAGGCAGACACCTGAGGGATCAAATCACTGCGCACAATGTGTCAGCTGATACACGGGAGTGGGAGTACAGAGTGTATTGTATGGCCTGGAGTAGGCATGACTGTCCAGCCCCACATGAATGAGGGATGAGCCCTGGACTGTAGGCAGCTGGCTAAGTATGTGTGACACACGTCATATACATACTCCTGGGGCCCAAACATTGTTCCCACCCGCAGCATGGGTGTGTGCCAGATACCCCAGCCACATGTGGTGGATCAGCTCAGCAATTGGACCACAGATCAAAGTAACATGCTGAATACATGTCAGAATACAGGCATTGTGTAAGCAATGGACCCACCCATGATGCCCACCACAGAGTCAGGGAAACAGATGCTGTCTCCCACCTTGAGTCAAGCAAACTGCAAGGACACAGTCCTAAGTGACAGAATTCCCTGCATGTAAGGGCCACACCTGGGTATCAGATGAGGAGTGGGCAGTGCACAATAGAGGGACATGGCTCCTGGACAACATGACTGCTGTACTGTGGCAGTTTAACCAGGCCCGAGGAGGGCACATAGCATGTTAGACAGAGTTCACAGTGCAGTCTTTGACTCACCCCCTCCTTGCTGCTCTCTGGCCTTCAGCTGCCCATCCAGGTCTGGAAAGACCACCGCCAGGATCCTGAGCATGTGGGGGGTCAGGGTCCGTGTTCCGCCCCTCCTGCGAGGAGGCGACAGCTTCAGCTGGACCCGTGCAATCCTCCGGGTCCAGCCCCGAAGGTCCTGCCACCTCTTTTGGCAGTTGCGGATCCGGCGCTTGTAGACCCCCACGGACCGGACAGCCCGGACGATGTCCTTCCAGATCTCCTGCTTCCGATGGGCAGAAGCCTGTCAGGATGACAAAGTGATAAGGCCATTACTACACATGCAACATATCCGTGCATGACACAGTTGCATATACATGTCGCAATCACAGGGGCACATGGTGTACACAGGCAGTGCACGGCTGCCCATGGACAGTTTTCCAGAAGTCACTACATGGTATCATTGCATGGGGAGTAAAACCCTGTTCAGAAGCACTGTCACTGCACCATACCTGTCCAGTGCAAGTCACTACACACTATGGGGGGTGACAACTACTCAGTGAGCCTGCTAGCCAGTGGCGTGCAGATTCTCAGCCTTGCTAGTCAGACAAAATGCACATTCAGAAAGGCAGTGCACAGGACACTCACCTGCTCCCCTGGTGTCCCATACAGCTTGCTGTACTGTGGAAGTAGGCTGTCCAGCAGGGCCTGGTTCTCTTCAAGGCTGAAGGCTGGGGCTCTCTCCACAGTACGTGCCATTGCAGGGTCCAGAGGGGCAGAGACAGCAGCAGTGCAGTGGCAGATGTCGTCTTGGAGCATGTAGTGCAGGCAAGTGGGCTCTCAGGGGAACAGCCAGCAATATATATGTGCTGGAGAGGCAGATACTGTCCCTTGTGTCCAAAGTGATAGGTCCAAGTCGTTTGCATCTTCTGAATCTGGCCAATCCATGGAATAGCAGCACCAAAACACGCCCACAGCATCCTTCAAATCTTCAACTTCATGACATACATGATTTTGCAACATTGTTGTGGGTGACCAACTGATTTTCCAGCAACCGACTCGTTCGAAATTCGAAAACGCGTCCGTTGCCAGGCAAGCCCATTGTCAATGGGTGCGCACCGATCGGTCCATTGCGGTACAACGCGCACAGGGGTACAACGCGTACCCGCACACATTGAAAGCAATGGGCCGGCCGGAGGCACCGATCGGTCCATTGCAGTTCAACGCGCACAGGGGTACAACGCGTACCCGCACACATTGAAAGCAATGGGCCGGCCGGAGGCACCGATCGGTCCATTGCAGTTCAACGCGCACAGGGGTACAACGCGTACCCGCACACATTGAAAGCAATGGGCCGGCCGGAGGCACCGATCGGTCCATTGCAGTTCAACGCGCACAGGGGTACAACGCGTACCCGCACACATTGAAAGCAATGGGCCGGCCGGAGGCACCGATCGGTCCATTGCAGTTCAACGCGCACAGGGGTACAACGCGTACCCGCACACATTGAAAGCAATGGGCCGGCCGGAGGCACCGATCGGTCCATTGCAGTTCAACGCGCACAGGGGTACAACGCGTACCCGCACACATTGAAAGCAATGGGCCGGCCGGAGGCACCGATCGGTCCATTGCAGTTCAACGCGCACAGGGGTACAACGCGAAACCGCACACATTGAAAGCAATGGGCCGGCCGGAGGCACCGATCGGTCCATTGCAGTTCAACGCGCACAGGGGTACAACGCGTACCCGCACACATTGAAGGCAATGGGCCAGCCGGAGGCACCGATCGGTCCATTGCAGTTCAACGCGCACAGGGGTACAACGCGTACCCGCACACATTGAAAGCAATGGGCCGGCCGGAGGCACCGATCGGTCCATTGCAGTTCAACGCGCACAGGGGTACAACGCGTACCCGCACACATTGAAGGCAATGGGCCTGCCGGAGGCACCGATCGGTCCATTGCAGTTCAACGCGCACAGGGGTACAACGCGTACCCCCACACATTGAAAGCAATGGGCCGGCCGGAGGCACTGATCGGTCCATTGCAGTACAACGCATCACTGTACATGTGACTGGCATATGTCAGCATGCCTGTCTCAGATGGACATATGCCAGCCACAGATAGCTCCCAGGGAGTGAGGGGCACACCTACATCACGACAGCCTGTCCAAACCTTATCATAAGCCATGTAAGGCTGCATTTCCTATTGTGTGTATGTTGGTGTACATGTTGTCCTGTGGGTGTCACCTGTGGGCAGCCACCCCCAGGCTGTGCACGTGCTCATGGGGACAGGATCCTGGGTGTTACGTGTACGTGACCACTGTGATGTGCAACTGTTCATATCTGTGCATGTGCCATGGTCACATTTCACAGTGGTGTTTGTGTATGTCATGTCACATACCCCGTGAGTCCCATGTGGGACGGTATGTTTGAGCCAGGGTGTCCCAGTGGCACAATAGTGATGGACCTCCACAGTCTTTGTGCATGTAGTGTTTACAATGTCTCTGATTTCATGTGCACAATGGGAGACAGTCTCCACATCCAGGTTGTGTGTGCATGGACTCTGATGTTGTGCGTGTGTGTCACAGACGTCCATGTCTGTCCTGCCGTGGCAAGTGGGGTCACTACCTGTGGGGGTCATGTTTGTTTTGCTGTGGTGTACACATGATACTCCATGTGATGCCAGTGTCCATGTGGCATTACAGGGTCCCTGGGAATGTACCTGTTGTTGAGCTGTGGTGCCTGGGGCACATCTGTCCTCACATGTCACTGTGGGGGGTGAATGTGACACGGCAGCAGGAGATGGGAACTGTGACACGGCATCATGATATCCAATGGGCCAACCTGGGACAAATTGATGCCACCTGTAGGACCGTGTTGACAGATGTTGGCCATGTATGTACCATACATGTCCTTCCGGTACTGCACACTTCATGTAGTTGTGCCTCATAATGATGTATGTTGGGATCTTGAGTGTGTTCAATGCCGCATATGTGGGGTGACTGACAATCTTGCTTACTTCTCCTCTGCACTGCAGGGCTCCTGCTGTCCATCGGCCATTCCCAGACCTGGCAACGATGGTGGAACGGGACAGCATCCGACGGTACCGCTTCACCAGGCAGCTGATTGAGGATTTGGCAGTGCAGTTGTCCCCACATTTGCAGCCTGGCCGGCCGTATCCTACAGCGCTGACCCCCAAGGTGAAGGTGATGGCAGCCCTACACTTCTTTGCCACCGGTACCTTCCAACATACTGTGGCGACTGCTGGTGGGATGTCACAGACCATGTTCAGCCGTGTGCTCCGCGATGTTTTGGCGGCAATGTTGCTCTTCCTGAACCGGTACATCTATTTCCCTAGACTGCGACGACTCACTGACGTGAAGAGTGACTTTTATGCCCTGGGGAGGATGCCGCATGTAATTGGCTCCATTGATGGGACACATGTGGCTTTGGTACCACCACAGGCCCAGGAGCAGGCCTACAGGAACCGCAAGCACTACCACTCGGTCAATGCACTGGTGGTGTGTCTTGCAGACATGACCATCACACACGTGTGTGCCCGTTTCCCTGGTTCAGCACACGATGCCTTTGTGATGAGGAGTAGTCGCATCCCCAGGATGATGGCACAGATGCAGAACCAGCGTGCCTGGCTTGTCGGTGTGTACTGACTTTGTGCCATTGTGTGTGATCTGATCTGTAGTATTCCGCTCACTTTTCCAAGTCAGCTAATGTGCACTTGTCTGGCCGTAGGTGACTCGGGATACCCCAACATGCCGTGGTTGCTGACACCCCTCAGGAACCCTGTGACACCTGCCCAGATGCGCTACAATGAGGCACATGGTCGGACCAGGAGAGTGATTGAGCGGACCTTTGGTCTCCTGAAGAGCCGCTTCCGCTGCCTGGACAAGACCGGAGGGTCCCTCCCATATGCCCCTGTGAAAGTGTGCAAGATTATCATCGTCTGCTGCATGCTCCACAACCTGGCAGTGCGGAAGGAGTTGCCTCTCATCCAGGATGACAATGACCAACATCCGCCACCTGTGGAGGATCCTGGCCTGGACCACGATGCCAGTGACGATGATGATGATGATGATGGTGATGGTGATGTCCGCACACAGCTCATCACCAACTTCTTTAGCTGAATGTGAGTATCCTGAGGTGTCATGTCAATGATGTGAGTTGGCATGATGTGTGGGTGGTGCTCTGGTGCTGTTGGAGTGTGTCCATGGGCTACTTGACTGGATGTGTGTTGCGATGTGTGGTTACAGGTGGGCTGTACTCCCCAACAGTGTTGACATGCTAACTTGGTTCTGGGTGGGTATCTTGTAACATGTATTGTGCATGAGTTTTGCTGTTCTGTCCTGTACTCCATTGCTTTTGACTGTGTGTCATTTCTGTCCTTCACAGGGTACTTTCAGATTCGTTTGGTCAACTGTGTCCACCGACGACGTGATTGCACATCCAGGCTGGTAGCTGTTGTGTCCCTACAGGTGATGTGCGCCACACCCATGGACTTCCTTCCGTCTACAGTTGTTGACTGTGTGCCCGCTACCAGGTGGGGTTACCTTGCATCTGTAGTGGTTACGGCATGTTGCAACTGTGTAATAAACCTGTGCTTCACTTTGTGATGTGCGTTGTCTGTGGTCACACATTTGACTGCCATTTGCTTACTGCACCTGTGGGCTACTTGACTACAACTGGGAATGGGTGTGGTGTCTGTGCATTGCACCGTCTTCCCTGGCAACATCAATGTAGGCAATGAGTCAGATGGCCTAGGTGTGTATGTGTCGTGTAGCCCTGGTGGTGTGTCTCCCTCATGTGTGTCACGTTGCCTGTACTCACATGCCTGTGTTGTCCTTGCTGTTGCAGTTCGCATACACTGTGTAATTTTGCAGTTCATCATCCCCATAACAGCACCCACGTTGGAATCACGACAGAGGCAAGTATGGTGTATTAGTGTGTTTATTGTGATACATTTGTGTTAATAGTGCATAGGATGGGTTGTGCTGTACATGAATCTTGCAATCCCAAGTTCCTAGGTGAATTGAAAGTCCGGGTAGACAGGATCCCCAGTATCGGGGCCACAGTTGTCTGACACATTGGTCCAACTTGTACTCCCCATGCAATGTGTGGGAGTAGTGTTGCCGTCAACAGGGTGAACAGTCTGTGCACAAAGGCGAACATCCAGAACAGGTTCAGGCTTCCTGGGAGTTGCGCTTGGCCATCGGCCTCTCACTTTTCCCTCCTCGGACGACCCCTCTTCTTGGGGGGGGCCCTCAAGTGCAGGCTGCTGCGGTGCAGGGGACTCTCCGCCAGAGTCCTCCTCCCTCCCTGTGGCAGTTGCAGTTTGTTCGGCACCAGATGTTGTTGGCACACAGGGTGGTGTGGACTGGTTGCTGTTCATTTGGCGGAGGCATTGTAAAATGTCCCTGTGCACCGCCGTCATCTCATGCAGTGCATCCCACTTGGACTCCACGCGGGACATGTGTGAGTCCACACGGGACATGTGTGACTCATGATGGGCAGCCTGCTGCTGTTTAATGTCTCTGAGGAGCCCCACTACCTGGCTGAGCTCTCCGGTGCTGGACTGGTACGCATCAGCTATGCGTACCAGTTGTGGGTCGTCATGCACACCAGCAACGTCTGCAAGCAGCGACCTCTGTCTCCCACCCCTCCCACCACCCCTGCTGACATGTGCAGTGTGTGCAGTGGCACGCACAGATAACCCTGGTCCACCTTGGGGGTTGGTGGTGGTGGTGGTGTCCATGGCCCCAGGTTGGTCCAGGGTCACTGTGCTGGTGTTGCTCCTTATTCTGTCCATGTCGGCAGGGATGGTATTCGTGGTGACAGTCGTTGTAGGGGTGGGTGCAGGGGGTGCAGCTGGTGGTCCTGCTGGTGCTGCAGCTGGTGGTCCTGCTTGTGCTGCATGTTGACTTGCACCGGATGTGCCAGGTTGTTCTTCATCGTCCGAGGAGGACAGAGGCTGTACGACGCCAGTGAGCTCGGCATCCTCTTGAGCCTGGGACTGGGACTCCTCAGCGTCTGCTGCTGTGTCCCCATCATCACCTGTTTTTGGGAGACACAAACAATGTATGTCATGTTTCTGCAGGCATCAATGGTTGACACACATGACAGTTGTGACTGTGCCTCTGGGTGCGGGCCTGTACATTGCATTGTCCTAAGTCGTCACAGTCAGGGGTTGATATTGGTGTGGCACATTGTCCTGCATTATTTGGGCATTTCTATGTATTTTCTGGGGTGTGAACATGGTCTGCATTGCTTGTGTTTGGTTGACAGCCAGACCTCCTTCCCACCCACCCAGCCAGTCAGTTATCCCACCATGGAACGTGCTTGCGTTGCAGGGAGTGTAAGTTGTCTCTCAGGATGTCAGTCAGTGGTGTCCTGCTGTTTGTTGGTGCACAGTTGGCAGCAGGGCCTTGTGCTCCCCACAGCAGTAGCCAGTGTCAGCCATCTTGTGAGTCCTTCTCCACTCCCTGTGATGTGAGCATGGTTCAGGGTGGTGTTGATGGGACAGTTGTGGGGGTGAGCTATGTCTGTGACTACGACTCCCATCATGCCATTGCCTCCACCCCCACTTGCCAGCATTCCCATACTTACTTGCTTTTGTGTGGAGTTCAGTGGGTGTGGGTGTGAGGGCAATGGCAAGATGGCTGACAGTGGTGTCCTGCTGTTGGTTGGTGTGCAGTACCCAGCATGCCCTTGTGCTCCCCACGACACAGCAACAGTGTCAGACATCTTTGATGGGCCTTTCCACTCTCTGTGGGATGTGCATGCATGAGTGTGAGCTTGCTGGGCCATGTGGTGGGGGATGTAGGGCTGTGACTACAACTCCCATCATGCTATTGCCTCCTCCCCCCTTCCCAGCATGCCCATGCTTCCTTCCTTTTGACTCTGCTTCCCTGTGGGTTGGGCTGGCTGTGCTGACAGGATGGCTGGGAGTGTTGTCCTGGCAGTTGTTTGGCTAAGAGTCCCAAGAGTGTCCCTGTGCTTCACACAACATAATCCAGGGTGGTGGTGCTTTGTGGGATCTTGTGTCAGGATGGAGGGCATTGCATTCTACCAGGTGGGTACTGTGGAGTTTGTGTTGGGGGGGGTGTGAGGGGAGGTGCTGGTGACTATAGTCAGTGCTGCAAGTCCCCCTTCCCACCCAGCCAGCCAGATATCCCACCATGGAACGTGCTTGCATTGCAGGGAGTGGAAGTTGTCTCTCAGGATGTCAGTCAGTGGTGTCCTGCTGTTTGTTGGTGCACAGTTGTCAGTAGGGCCTTGTGCTCCCCACAGCAGTAGCCAGTGTCAGCCATCTTGTGAGTCCTTCTCCACTCCCTGTGATGTGAGCATGGTTCAGGGTGGTGTTGATGGGACAGTTGTGAGGCTGAGCAATGTCTGTGACTACGACTCCCATCATGCTATTGCCTCCACCCCCCTTCCCAGCATGCCCATGCTTCCTTCCTTTTGACTCTGCTTCCCTGTGGGTTGGGCTGGCTGTGCTGACAGGATGGCTGGGAGTGTTGTCCTGGCAGTTGTTTGGCTAGAGAGTGTCCCTGTGCTTCACACAACATAACCCAGGGTGGTGGTGCTTTGTGGGATCTTGTGTTAGGATGGAGGGCATTGCATTCTACCAGGTGGGTACTGTGGAGTTTGTGTTGGGGGGTGTGAGGGGAGGTGCTGGTGACTATAGTCAGTGCTGCAAGTCCCCCTTCCCACCCAGCCAGCCAGATATCCCACCATGGAACGTGCTTGCATTGCAGGGAGTGGAAGTTGTCTCTCAGGATGTCAGTCAGTGGTGTCCTGCTGTTTGTTGGTGCACAGTTGGCAGCAGGGCCTTGTGCTCCCCACAGCAGTAGCCAGTGTCAGCCATCTTGTGAGTCCTTCTCCACTCCCTGTGATGTGCGCATGGTTCATGGTGGTGTTGATGGGACAGTTTTGGGGCGGGCAATATGTGTGACTGCGACTCCCATGATGCTATTGGCTACACTGACTTGGCCAGCATACACAGAATTCCTTCCTTTGAGTGGTCTTCACTGTGTGTTGGTGTTGTTGTGGTGGCTACATGTGTGGATGTGTTTGTTAGTTCTATTTGTGCCACTGCCTAGCTGTAGTTGTGGTTGTGTTTGTACATGTGTTGGCACAGTTGGATGTGACTTTTTTGATGGCATGTGTTGTGTTTATCTGACTGACATACACATTTTGGGATGATTCTGTTCTAGTTGCTGTGTAATTGCTATGAGTGCATGGTTTGACTCTCCCCTTGACAGTGATGTGTGTGTTTTGTGGCAGTTTATTGTGTACATTTGTTGTGTACTCACCAGGCTCTGGGATGTCCTCTAGTCCATATACGCTCACTGGCGGAAGGATGGCCCGCACCTTCTCCTCCTAGGGCCTGAGGTATATTGGCTTGGCAGGAGGGCCACTGCCGGTGTGTTGGCTGTTGATGTAGTCTTTCTTCAGCATGTCCCGTACCCTCCTGCGCACGTCATACCACCTGTTCTGGATGTCCGTCTTTGTGCGCCGACATGGTGATTGGGCGTTCACCCTGTTGATGATCCTCTCCCACATCTTGATTTTCTGCGACATGGGGGTCTGTTGGACCAGAGTGCCAAACAGCTGTGGCTCCACCCTGAGGATCTCGTCTACCATGACTTCCAATTCACTATCTAGGAACTTGGGATTCTTCTTGGGGGGCATGGTGATGGGTGGTGATGGTGGGTGATGTGTGTGTTGGTGTGCAGGTGAGGGTGTGTGAGTGTGTGTTTTGCTGGGTGTATGTGAGGTAGGTATTTGTTGGTGTGCTGATGGTGTGTGGCTTGTGTGAGGGATGAGCTGTGGGTGTGTGGTTTCTTTCTCTTGGGTGCTGGCAGTGGAATGGCATTTGCAAAGGCTCATGGTAGTGATTTGTGTCCTTTATATAGGTGGAGTTGTGGGTGTGTCCTTGTTCTCTGTCCCCACCCCCCCCCCCAGTATTTATTGGCTTGGTAATTGCATGTTTGGCCTTTTTTGGGTGATTTTTCCTTTGTGCTGTTTGTGTATGTTGGAAACGTTCTTGTGACCGAGTCGGACCCTGCATTGGTCTCGTACGGTGTTTTCCGTTTCGTTCACGCTGTGTTTGTGCAGTTTTCTATGCTGCGTACGCATCGGTCGCGGTGTATTGTGTTGCTTCGGCTCGGTTTTGTATGCGTGTCGGTCGTACGGCTTGTCCTCCGTCCGACTCGCTCGTGGTTTTCGCGCCTTTCATCGTACTTAGCGGTTTGGAGTTCGCGTGTACGTTTCGGTCGGATTTGTTCCGGGTGCGTGTCGGTCGGTTGGATTCGCGTGTTTTTCCGGCCGGATTGCTGTTTTCCGTGCGGCTCGGTCGGTCGACTTGGTTTCGTTACGTGTCGGTCGGATTTTTCGCGCCTTGCATCGTACTTGGCGTGTCGGGCGCCACGGGTACGTGTCGGTCGGTATTTTTCCGGATCCGAGTCGGTCGGTGCTTTTTCCGGCCCGAATCGGAATCGACCCCTATGTGTTTCCTTGCTCCTTTCACATCCAGGCCCTTCCGGCATATGCCTGTGATATGCAAGGTCTTGTCAGCCCTCAGTGTCTGCTCACCATGCACGTCCCAACATCCTCTGGGCTGCAACCCTCTGATGACAGGTTCTGGCAGGGCCTTTTCTATGGGGCTCAGTTGACCCCTTAGCTTATTGACATTTACTAATGTTTACTAGCCTGTTGGTTTGTTTCACTTACGATACATTGTGTTGATCTGTGTGTCCAGCCTGTTTCTTACATTTTCATCATGCCTTGCAACATTTTTTCTTTTTACAGCGTTTTCCATCAGCTCTTGTATCATTACATGCTGAATTTATATATGTTTTCACCTTACCAATATTGAGTTAACTGTTTTTAGACTTGTGAGCACTTATGACTCTGATTCACAGCCACACTTGCCCCCCCCCTCCGACCTCTGCTTAGGTCTTTTGGAACCTTCCTCGAGTGCGCCGAGGACGAGTTGCCACTAGCTCCCCCCAAATGACGGGTAAGCTCTGAGTATTCTTTTCTTACATTTACGTAGCCATGGTACATTACATAGACTGTATTTATTTGGCACACTAAATAGGGAGTGTCACTATGTTGTCTGTTATGTTTGTCATTAACACATCTCTTGGTTTATAGGGACGTCGCTGAACATCAGCTAATTACGACTGATGTTCCAATCCACCAGTTGTTGTATCCTTTTTACGACCGACCGAAGTTGGTACGTTGTCAACACTTTTCATTTTCTCCTACACCTCTCATGTGGTCCTGAAGAAAGCCACGGCACTGTTGTATTCCTCTTAGGGTGTCCATAAACGGGCTTTCCAGTATCATGTCCTTATATAGGCACAATTCGCCCTGCCCTTATATAGGCATAAAATCCCAGCCCTTATTTAGGCATTAAACCGTGCACTCCAAATACAGGCATGGTCTCTGACATCCGTCCACCCTAACGTCACGAGTTCTTGAAGAACAGACCCTTAGGCTGCGGGAGTTTCCTAGTCCAGGACTATTGATTTCTTCAAGGACTCATATATTATGCATGAACCATTATTCCTTAGGGGTTCATTCATGACGTCTTTCGCTGTCCGACTCACGTCAATACTAACATTCTTAGGTGCTTCTCAGGTATAAATATACCTTCCCTAGCCCCTGTAAATCAGAGGAGACCTCGACTTCAGAGGAGCCCGTTTCCCGGCCTGACGCACTGAGAAGACGCTGTCATCCCTGCACGCAGAGAGTCCAGCTTCCAGTGATCTGACTTCCCTTGCGGGGTGTTGGAGTTCGAGTCTGGCAAAGAGATTCCTACCTCTCTCATTCTTCAGGTATGGAGCAGACTAGAACCTAGAGGGACTCTTGGCATACTAGGCATACTGCGGTTAGCGTACTCTTAGTATACCATAGTAAGGAATACTTCACCTACTTCATACCTCGTCCTATACCTAGGTTAGGTTAGGTACATTGGGGTAGAACTAGATTAGAAACACATCGTATGAGTACTCGCATTTTTAGTCTGTGTTATTTATGTAAAAACATATGTACTAAAAGATAATGCTCTCGCAGTATTATTTATTTCTACTGCTCACACTGTACATTATTTATCTCGCATACTGTCTTGTGATCGTAACAGCACATTTTACTTACACCAGAAACAAGACTGTTCAATAAATCTTTTAATGAAACGCCCGTCTATTTCTTTCTATGTAACTTGGAGAAAACTAAGCATGCACGACTGAGCTGAGTGAAATAGTTATCTATTGTTTCCACGACTCTGGGAAACGTTCTGATTCTAAAGGGAAACACAGTGGTCATGTTTTGCGGCTGCCAGAAACTACTCCCTTCTTGTTGTCAAGGAGTTTCTAGTGGCCTCTGAGCTAGCTGGCACAAGTAATTAAGTTTAATATACTCGATAGGGACATACTGACCTTAGTCCTATGTCAAACCTATAGGATATATTATTCCAATGCGCAGAGCCTATTAGGGAAATAGGAGCTACACTACAGCACCTCTACGAAGGGCACTACGGCTGAAACATGTTGACCCTATGATTACACCTTACCATGCCAGGTTGAATTCTTGAAGCATGGTACATCCACTATTTTTAACCCTGACCCCTGGATGTTTTATTAAAGTTGAGTTTTGACATACCAGATAGTTAGTTTTAACTTCACAGTCACCCCTTTTTCACACACTCCCTCTACACCCAGCTCATCTGAAGGTTTTAGTATACCTCTTGTCATCTACAATTAAACCATCCCTGAGCTCCTCCCTCTCAGTGGGGGGTTGTAGCCCGCACTGCAACCAAGTTTGCAGTGCAAGGAGGTTCCCGATGATGAAGCATGCCACTCACGGGTGGGTGAGGAAATTCGTCCTATAAAAGGGAACCCCCCACACTCCTCTCCTCCTCTCTTTGTCCTGACCCAGGATGGCAGTTTTGTGTTGTTAGTTAACCGAAAAGAAGTCCTAAAGTGGGGAGCTCAACTTTCTGATGCTGGTGCCACTGCCAATGTTGGTTGATCTGGTGGTAGTTGGGTGTTTTGACATTTGGCTCTCTGCAGTACCTACCGCTACTGAGGTGGTTGTGGATGTAGGTCTCTGCCGGGACTTTGCTAATATGGCAGCTGGCAGGGGTTGGATCTGTGGTGTGACTGCCACATTCCAGCCGGGAAGTTGGGATGGGGTAACGTCAGTCACCACTGGGGCTTGGCTAACATCCATGATGACTGGCTCATCGTCATCCTCCTCTTCAACCTCTGCCTCCATAACTCTAATGCTTTCTGGAACTTTCCTTTTCCATAGCCTCGTCTCGTGGGGTGTCTCACTCACAGACTCAGGCTGGATCCAAGTGGTGTATAGATCATCAGAAGGGGGCTTGAAGAAGAAGATGATGCACACTAACCCTCCTTTTTCTAACTGGAAATCTGGAAGACAATGGATCTTCTGAAAGAGCAGATTGCTGTACTTCCTCAGCATGAAGCTCAATCTCTTGAACTGCTCTCACTTCGGGGGGAACTACTATTGCCAATTGTGCCAGTTGTTGTTGTCCACTTCTCTGAGTTTCCTGCAACGATTGTGTACTACTTTGCGATAAGTCAATTTCAACATCACTGCTCGTCAGCGTTGACATGATTAGACTGGCTGCCTCTGTGACAGACATGGGCTTGGGCCTAGATTCGGGTGGGTCCACTGATTTAGGGACGCTGCTCGCAGCTTGCTCCCAAGAGGCCAGTGCAGCAGGCACAGTTCTTTTTCCCCAAAAAAGATCTGGGGTGACAACGACATACCAGTGGTGGTGGTAAGCTTCTTCTTCTTCTCACTGGCCACTTTCTTGGTAGCATTTTTCTTTGGGTCCATCTTGAAGCTGTCAGTTAGCAGTGGCAATTAGCTTCACAAGTTGAAGAGATGTCTGTAATGTGTGGGTCACTCACGTGTCACGCTGTGCACAGGCCTTCTTTCAGGCAGTACTGTGGGTGATGTTGTCTCTTGTGCACCTAAAAGAAAAGAAGCACGAAGGACATCAGTAAAATGTGGCATTGTTGCTGTTCAATTAGTAGTACACACAAACACAATATCATTTAGTGTGATCACTGGTTACTCCCTATTATAAATAATTAACAATACAGTTTTTCTAGCCGTAAATCGGAAAACCACACCAACATAAACTTTCATGGTGACTGACTGTACACTCAGGAAGAATAAGAGAGAGCAAAAACAACAACATACAGATGAAACTGTTTGCTTTTTGTGAGTCACGGGACGTCACTCACGTGTGATGTGGCACTCAGGGAGGTGCAACTGACAAATAACAATTAAAGGAATAATCCCTAGACAATGAATGCTGTTGTGCACCTATAGCAGATATGATGTTGATTGATGCCAGATGAAGTGGAAAATGGTATGAACCAAAAAAAAAATGTGAAAACAAAAAAAAGAAATTTGAAAAAATAAAAAATATAGTTTTCCAATTAATAAAAAAATGGAAACATGTAAAATATTTTTTTAACACAAGTGAATTTATCATCAAAGATATAATAATACACTATTAAACTGCTATCTCATTGCTCAACCATCCATGCAGCCTAAGGCAAAGGGCCACACTCTCTGGACACACAAAATGGCTGCCAGCAAGTGCTGCATTGTCATCAACAACAAAAACATTGAACAGGAAGGCATTGGAAACAAAGAGAACACATGCAGGTCTATAGGGAAAGTGCACTGGTTGGCTAGTGGTAACACAAAATGGCCACCAGTCACATGGTCACAACAACAAGAGGCAATAGGGCGAGGCCTGGAAAACAAAGAACACATGCAGGCCCATAGACACTGACTGTATAAAAAGTGGCCCGTGGTCACACGGCATGTGGAACAAAAGCAAATGGTGGCCTATGGCAAATACATACACACACTAGCCAGACAAAGGAGGCATGGTAGAACAGAGAAAACAGCATTAATTCAGCAATGCCAAAAACAAAAATCAACGGGGATATAAGTGATTACAACAACACGGATCCTCCAAAGGCATTTCCTACACTGTGTGCATGAAAAAAAAAAGTGAAATACCACAGAAAATATTTTTTTTTGTATTTCAATCTAAAGCCATCTCTGGCCTAAAAAAGCTGTTTCATCCAACAGACAACATAGTTGTTTCATGCACTGATCATTAGTACTGGGCCTACTGGCTGGAAGGCCCATTGGTAGACTAGGGCACATAGAGAATTAAACTAAAAGAATATTGCACATGTATTAGGAAACATGGAGAAAATGTACTAAACTGTGCAACATTTTTCCTGCAAATAAGGAAAATTACATGCATAACAACAACCAGCAAGAAGGCGTGGCCACATCAAACAACAAATGCAAGGCTAACGAAAATGCACACTGGCTGGATACACAAAATGGCCGCCAGCCTCATGGTCACAACAAGAAGCAGGAGGCCTATAAAAAAAAGAATGCATGCAGGCCTATGGCAAAAGCACACTGGCTGCCTGCACAAACTGGCCACCAGCCACAAGGTCATAACAACAACAACCAGCAAGAAGGCATGGCCACAACAAAGAAGACGTGCAGGCCTATGACAAAAGCACACTGGCTGGATACACTGGCTGGATACAGAAAATGGCCGCTAGCCACATGATCACTCACAACAAAAGGCAGGAGGCCTATGGACAGTCCACTGACTATACAAAATGGCCCCTGGCCAGTGGCCACATGGCATGTGGAACAAAGGCAAATGGTGGCTTATGGCAAACACATACACAGACAAAGGAGGCATGGTAAAACAGAGAACACAGCATTAATTCGGCAATGCCAAAAATGAAAATTATCAGGGCTAAATTTTTTTTTTACAACAACACACATCCTTCAAAGGCATTACCCCACCTATTCCTATACACTGTTTGCAGGGGAAAAAAGTGCAATACCACAAAAAAAACACATTTTGTATTTCAATCCAAATCCATCCATGGCCTAAATGCTGTTTCAAATTCAGCAGACACCACAGAAACAGTTGTTTCATGCACCCATGACTAGCTCTGGGCCTACTGGTTGGAAGACCAATTGGCAGACTAGGCCACATAGTGAATCATATCAATATTGCAAATGTATTAAAAAACAAGGAGAAAATGTAGTAAACTGGGCAACATTTTTCCTTTACAAAAGAAGAAAAACTAAATGCAAAGAAATCACTAGGCCCCTACTGAAACAATGGCCACCCACCACAATAAATTTAAAAAATCCATTAAAAGTACAAATAAATACATACAGGTGCGTGACCCCAATCAAACAAACACCACCAGTTTTTCAACTTACTTGTAAAATATCAAACACAAAGTCCTTAAATCCAATGGGCAGCAGACACAAAGAGTGATCCCTCCAGCTCCAAATCCAAATGAAAAGTGACCAGGAGATGGACAGAGCACTGGGAAGAGCCTGCTGGACAGGAACAGGAAGTTGGAGATTCTGGTGCACTTCTTTCCAGTTATGAAAAAGGACTCCTCGCACAAAAAATACCAACTCCACATCGTCAGTTCGAGAGAATCTTCCCCAGATTGCAGCCGAGGTAGATCCTGCAAATTCGGGATTGCGTACCGCAGAAAACATCTGCCGGAAGTCTCTGGCATGCCCGAATGACATGTTGGCGACTGCAAAATCTCACGGGAGTATGCAGCCAGCTAGCAAATCTCGTGGAGCCAGCAAATGGCCCTGAAAATCCCGTGGGTGAACGCTAGCGCCCGACAAGTCGCTCACGCACATGCGAAGGACATTTCGAGCACGCTAACCAAAAAAAACCTCTGCTCTATTGTGGAGTGCGGAGTTTAATTGTAACTCCACGTTCTCCACGGAACGCGGAGTTGCCGAATTCCACAACCTCTGTGAACGGAGCAGAGTTTAACGCCACTGCTTAATTTTATTAATAAACTGCATCTCAGTGAGAAATTTCTTTTCATTGCCGTGGAAAATGTACTGTTTGTAATTGATAGTGCACTACCACACCATACTTCAGTAATATATTTCTGACAGTGTGCTCCAAAATGCACACTAGCTACATAACACACCCTCACTACTCTCCTACTCAACTGACATGGCTAATTTTTTGTGTGAAACTTAGATTTTTCACAATCCCTTATAACTTGAAATGTCATTTATTTTCATTATGCAAATTCTTCTGTAGTGCTAGGGAATACTAGCAAAACCCACTAGGTGAACACTTGGTCGGAACTCTCACAAAAACAAAAGTGACCCCCATTTGAGACTCAGATAGCTGGGACAATGCATGCATTTGTGCTTGTTGTATGAAAAGGTTTTCTTAATATCAGAGAAATCAACAGTAAAAACCAGCCTACCAGACCATAAAACAGGCCCACAAACAGTTAAAAAATGACCCATACACTGACTTGTCAAACTAGCCCTTTTGGACTGATAGCTTGCTCTATGGCCAGTCTGACCCTGGGTGAATATCAGAATAATTACAAAAAATTTACATTTCAAATGGATATGTCTGCGGGGTTGGGACTGAAGGAAATATGTGTACATAATTGATATGTGTGGTCCTAAGTTTAAATATGTGGGGATTTATGATTCGAGTTGCTTTATTATCACAGGGGAAAGACACATTTTCAATGCTTACCTGAAGTCAAGATGGTTACCCATATTTTTTATTGATTGAAAGTAGCTGCCCAATTTTCACTAAGCATGAGAATCAGAGGGCTCTCCTTTAAATTTAATTCATATGCAAAATTTAAGAATGGCCAAAGAAAGCAATGGTACATTTCTGGTCCATTTCTTTTACTGGAAGAGCAGACAGATATGGGTGCAGCCTTGAGTCCAGATTGCCTGATGCACAAAAAAGTTCATGATTCATAGACAAATTGTTGCATTTAACAACGCGTTTGAAACGGGGCGAGAGAGCATAGTTGCAAAATGGTCACACTCATGTGAATCTCCGCTGACTAAAGGCTAGATCCAGCAAAAATCTATTGATGTTGTGCCCATCCATTCCTGAAATGAGTGGCACCCATATCTGTCTGCTCTACAGTATGGCTTTTACCTCAGTGGGTCAGAGTTGAAAAAAAATGAGTTGCGGAGATGCTGTCTTATGTGAAAGCTCAGCAGCTGCCATTTTGCTCACAGGAGAGGGCGTGGTTAGGTTGATTTGATTTGATTTGATACTTATAGAGCGCAGCATTCACCCAAAGGCATCAAGGCGCTAGAGAGAGGCCATTCAACCCCACAGAATCTAGAAAAAAAGCGAGAGAACTCCAGCTCATCGTTCGACTGTGAACAACCAGGTTTTAAGGGCTTTTCTGAATGAGAGCAGAAGAGAAATAGATCTAAGAGCAAGGGGTAGGGAGTTCCAGAGTTTGCTTGCTGCCACTGAGAATGCCCTATCCCCCACTTCCTCTTCTTGGTTCTTGGTACCAATAGTTGCTTTTGAAGTGAGGAGCTTAGTCGTCTGCTGGGAGAGTGCCACTTGAACATAGTCTTCAGCCTTGAGGGGTAGGGAGCGTACAAGGATTTGTGGACCATACAAAGAGGTTTAAAAATGATGCGTTGTTCAATGGGAAGCCAATGCAGATGTTCTAGACCCTTCTTGGCAGGTTGTTTTTTGGGAATGTCCAGAATGAGTCTTGCCAAAGCGTTCTGCAGTACCTGGAGTTTATGCTGTAAGCTCTTATTAGCAGCCAGGTACAAAGCATTGCAGTTATCAAGTCTGGACATTACCAGGGCCAGTGCTACCTGGATCCTAAACAACAAAATTATATCCTGAGCAAATCAAATTCACAGTAATTCATAATGTCCATAAAGTCAAAGATCAGAAAATGTTCTTCTTATTCTGTAAATGTTCTTCTTTATTCCATTTATGTGTTGCTTCAACATAGGTAAGAGCCAGGTACTAGCCGAGCCAACACGTGTTTCGTCACACGGAGTAACCGCTGACTTCTTCAGGGCTAGAACATTGAATACAAACAGTACCCTGTTATGATTCACCACAAAACTATATCAAAGAACACAACAGCTAATAAAATTAATTTAGTGCGCAGAAGACACCAAAGCAAAAGACCAATCACCAAAGAAAGAATAATAAAGCCAAGAGCCCATAGATACAACACAAGGGAATGGACCTATTATAAAACACCTCATGTGTGTATCATCAATCCTTAAGAATATACAAACATTAAAACATCATAGAATAGGTAAATTCTAAGATCTGCTTAGTACACCATCAACCCTATTGTGTAAAACAAAAAAAGGGAGAGAAAAAGAGAGACCCAAAACCACAAATTTTGCTAAGTGAAATTAAATAATAAGCATCCAAAATGCGTAAAAAAGGAGCCTAAAAGAGCACACAAGCACCCTTAATAAACCTATAATAACAATTTGCCGAGCTGAAAAACTCACCACAAGTAAAGTACAACTGGATAAGGAGTACCAATAAAATTTTCAAAGTATAGTTGGCAACATATAAACACCAAAAGGACAGATTCTGAAAAATACAAAGAAACCATATTACATAAGCCATATTCCCCTCAAATATCATCCTACCAGTTTCGAAATGAATCATAGGCCTAATTTAAAAAGGACACCCAATCATACTCACATCAACGTCGACAATGTGGTCAAAAATAGAGACAGTAGTCAGTAGACGATCTGCGTCCAGATCCGAGTTTGTGATCCTAGTATAAAATTATATCACACAATAAGAATATGCAAGTCATAATTTAAAATAAGACCTAAATCAAACAAATCTCACAAGACATGCTCTATATTAAAGAGCAAAGGTAACCGCATCATATTTACAGAAAAGCAAAGAAAAACGAGTACGTTCTTCAATACAAATACTTTAAGAATACTTATCAAAAAATGGGCATCTAAGTCTGCTCTACATCGATTCTAGACTAATTCCTTACTCCAGACTCACATAAAATACATACAAACATACACACCACTTATACGAACTTCATCAATAGTCACAGTCACAAGGCTCCCATTATAGCTAATAAGTCCAGCGTACGTACAGGCATGGCGATAAACTAATAAGTACATATCCCTTATCCAAACGGTACGTAAAAATTACCTGAGTAGGGCACACAACCGACCAAACAGCACCCTGCTCTCACGCGTGGCGTCTAGCAGAATCGCCATCACCGCAACCAGAGTTAACGCGTTGTATAGAGACAAAAGTAGGACTACAAACAACAGAAAACCTCCTAAGTTCAAGAGAACGGTCGCCATCTTTAAAGATCATATATGCAAACGGAATCCACTGAACAAACACTGTGTTTGTATTCATAGTCACACACCAAGGCCAAAAAGTAAATATAAACACAACCAAAAGTAAAACTGAAAAAAAGGAGAAGAGAAAACGAAAAAAGGGGGAAGAAAGTAAAAAGAGGCATAAGTAGTGTGAGTGTACACCACAGATGACAATCATCCTGAGCTTTAAGGACAAGACACCCTATTACGTTACACATTATTGGTAACCAATTTTGAGTTACAAAGTTACAAGACATTAAATCAGAATATCATCTACAAATCACATTCATCAACGACATATTAGCATGTACTGAAGTTCAACCTATCATGGTAAACTCACTCATAAAATCCAGTAATCGCTACGCATATTATACAAAGGACATAATAGGTATATTGTATGGAAGAATACATCATGTCAATTCTCAAATGCAAAAAGAATCTTGTCATTCAGAATAAGCACACAGACAATATACATTAGTACCATGTGTATTACATGCCACTTCATCGAGTATTGAGCAAATTAGAGAGAAGCCAGGTTATATCAGAAACGGTAATAGCTTAAGATTGAGCTCAGTTTCCAAGGAAATACTGTAGCTCATTATCAAAGTTTAAACCTATGTCCACCGCCCGTAACTGCAAAATCCAACGGGCTTCTTTCTGTCGTAATTTGAGCTCACGATTGCCCCCTCTAACATCCGGCCTTACAGTTTCAATCCCATGAAAGGAAAAGGTAAGATGTAAACCCTGTGCTGTACATTCTAATGCATGTAAGGCAATTGGATATCTGTTGTCCCTGTTCTTCAGAGCCCTGAAGTGTTCTGATATCCGTTCTTTAAGTTTTCTAATTGTGCTACCTATGTAGATCTTGTTGCATTTACAGATTATGGCATAAATCACATATGTTGAATTACAATCGATATGTGTGGAAATATATTGTGTTCTAGATCCATTATAACTAAATTCTTGTATGCCATGAATAGTCATTCTGCACATGCTACAGTTTCCACATCTAAAAGACCCTTTATTATGTTTATGTAGCCAAGTAGTTCCCTGTATCCGAGTCCTCGGATAACTGGGGCTGATGATATTCCTAATCGTCTTACCCTTACGATACATAATGGTGGGATTGCGCCTGACATAAGGTTTAAGACAAGGGTCAGATTCCAGTAAAAACCAATATTTTTTAGAATTTGGTAGACCTTAGATGAGTGTGGATGAAAACTGGTGATTAGTCTTACAGAGGTAGTCGACCCATCCATTAGTTTCTTCTTAGGCTGAAGTGTTAGGTTTCTTACTAACTTAGATGCTCTTTTTTAGCTTTACCGATGATATCTCTATTATATCCCCTAGCAAGGAATCTGTGTTCAATATTATTCGCACATAGTGTATACTCAGAGTCCTCACTACAATTGCGACGAGCCCTATATAGTTCTCCATAGGGGATTGAGTCAACTTGGGACCTGGGATGAGCACTATCTGCATGCAGTACTGCATTACACGAAGTGGCCTTTCTATGCATTCTGCTACAGATTTTACCTCGTTCAATGTATAATTCCACATCAAGAAACACAATACTTTTTTTGCTGTAGGCAATTGTAAAAGTCATATTAAACAGATTGGTGTTCATATAGTCAAATTTTTTTAACAATTCTGTTTCCCCACCTGTCCAAATTAAGAAACAATCATCAATATATCTTCCATAATAGCAGATGTAATCATGCCAACTAGAGCCCCCCGGGCCCCAGAGATGCGTCACCTCGAACCACCCCATAAAGAGGCAGGCAAAGGACGGCGCAAATCTGGAACCCATGGCAACCCCACACACTTGCTTATACCAACAATCATTAAACAAAAAACGTTGTGTTCCAAGACAAGTTTGGACATAATGATAAGCATCTCTGTATGTTCCAACATTTCCACAGGTCTTCTATGTAAAAAGTATTGTAGTGCATTCAACCCATGATGGTGCATGATATTAGTATATAATGAAACAACATCCATAGTCACTAACAACATTTCTTCCTCCCATATATAGTCATTAAGAACATTTAAGATGTGTTTAGTATCTCTAATGTTGGATGGCAAATTACCTACATAGGGTCGCAAAAAACACATCCACAAATTCCGCGATTCTTTCTGTGGGCCCACCGATCCCGGACACAATAGGTCGACCTGGTGGTGCAATCAGGCTTTTGTGGATTTTGGGTAAGGCATAGAGGCAAGGGTAACGCGGTCGATCAGCAGCAGCACTTTCATCCCCACTGCTGGTAATATTTCCAGCAGTGTTATGGGTGAACTTGACAGATGGGAAGATAGAAGTAAAGATAGGAGACAATCACACTATGGGAATAATCTGACACCTAAAGAATGTGCGGCCCTCAAAGTATTAAGTAATGATGGTACTCTTATCATTAAAGAAGCGGATAAAGGGGGCAACATTGTGGTGATGGACAAGATACACTATGACACTGAAATTATGGGACAACTGGGCAATACTGAATGGTATGAAACATTAAGTCGCAACCCTATATTGGATATTTCAAAGATCATTAATAAACATCTTAAGGAGTGGCATTCGGTAGGCATCATTAATGATGATGAATATAAATATCTCACAGTAGATCGACCGCGTTACCCTTGCCTCTATGCCTTACCCAAAATCCACAAAAGCCTGATTGCACCACCAGGTCGACCTATTGTGTCCGGGATCGGTGGGCCCACAGAAAGAATCGCGGAATTTGTGGATGTGTTTTTGCGACCCTATGTAGGTAATTTGCCATCCAACATTAGAGATACTAAACACATCTTAAATGTTCTTAATGACTATATATGGGAGGAAGAAATGTTGTTAGTGACTATGGATGTTGTTTCATTATATACTAATATCATGCACCATCATGGGTTGAATGCACTACAATACTTTTTACATAGAAGACCTGTGGAAATGTTGGAACATACAGAGATGCTTATCATTATGTCCAAACTTGTCTTGGAACACAACGTTTTTTTGTTTAATGATTGTTGGTATAAGCAAGTGTGTGGGGTTGCCATGGGTTCCAGATTTGCGCCCGTCCTTTGCCTGCCTCTTTATGGGGTGGTTCGAGGCGACGCATCTCTGGGGCCCGGGGGGCTCTAGTTGGCATGATTACATCTGCTATTATGGAAGATATATTGATGATTGCTTCTTAATTTGGACAGGTGGGGAAACAGAATTGTTAACATTTTTTGACTATATGAACACCAATCTGTTTAATATGACTTTTACAATTGCCTACAGCAAAAAAAGTATTGTGTTTCTTGATGTGGAATTATACATTGAACGAGGTAAAATCTGTAGCAGAATGCATAGAAAGGCCACTTCGTGTAATGCAGTACTGCATGCAGATAGTGCTCATCCCAGGTCCCAAGTTGACTCAATCCCCTATGGAGAACTATATAGGGCTCGTCGCAATTGTAGTGAGGACTCTGAGTATACACTATGTGCGAATAATATTGAACACAGATTCCTTGCTAGGGGATATAATAGAGATATCATCGGTAAAGCTAAAAAAAGAGCATCTAAGTTAGTAAGAAACCTAACACTTCAGCCTAAGAAGAAACTAATGGATGGGTCGACTACCCCTGTAAGACTAATCACCAGTTTTCATCCACACTCATCTAAGGTCTACCAAATTCTAAAAAATATTGGTTTTTACTGGAATCTGACCCTTGTCTTAAACCTTATGTCAGGCGCAATCCCACCATTACGTATCGTAAGGGTAAGACGATTAGGAATATCATCAGCCCCAGTTATCCGAGGACTCGGATACAGGGAACTACTTGGCTACATAAACATAATAAAGGGTCTTTTAGATGTGGAAACTGTAGCATGTGCAGAATGACTATTCATGGCATACAAGAATTTAGTTATAATGGATCTAGAACACAATATATTTCCACACATATCGATTGTAATTCAACATATGTGATTTATGCCATAATCTGTAAATGCAACAAGATCTACATAGGTAGCACAATTAGAAAACTTAAAGAACGGATATCAGAACACTTCAGGGCTCTGAAGAACAGGGACAACAGATATCCAATTGCCTTACATGCATTAGAATATACAGCACAGGGTTTACATCTTACCTTTTCCTTTCATGGGATTGAAACTGTAAGGCCGGATGTTAGAGGGGGCAATCGTGAGCTCAAATTACGACAGAAAGAAGCCCGTTGGATTTTGCAGTTACGGGCGGTGGACCTAGGTTTAAACTTTGATAATGAGCTACAGTATTTCCTTGGAAACTGAGCTCAATCTTAAGCTATTACCGTTTCTGATATAACCTGGCTTCTCTCTAATTTGCTCAATACTCGATGAAGTGGCATGTAATACACATGGTACTAATGTATATTGTCTGTGTGCTTATTCTGAATGACAAGATTCTTTTGCATTTGAGAATTGACATGATGTATTCTTCCATACAATATACCTATTATGTCCTTTGTATAATATGCGTAGCGATTACTGGATTTTATGAGTGAGTTTACCATGATAGGTTGAACTTCAGTACATGCTAATATGTCGTTGATGAATGTGATTTGTAGATGATATTCTGATTTAATGTCTTGTAACTTTGTAACTCAAAATTGGTTACCAATAATGTGTAACGTAATAGGGTGTCTTGTCCTTAAAGCTCAGGATGATTGTCATCTGTGGTGTACACTCACACTACTTATGCCTCTTTTTACTTTCTTCCCCCTTTTTCGTTTTCTCTTCTCCTTTTTTTCAGTTTTACTTTTGGTTGTGTTTATATTTACTTTTTTGGCCTTGGTGTGTGACTATGAATACAAACACAGTGTTTGTTCAGTGGATTCCGTTTGCATATATGATCTTTAAAGATGGCGACCGTTCTCTTGAACTTAGGAGGTTTTCTGTTGTTTGTAGTCCTACTTTTGTCTCTATACAACGCGTTAACTCTGGTTGCGGTGATGGCGATTCTGCTAGACGCCACGCGTGAGAGCAGGGTGCTGTTTGGTCGGTTGTGTGCCCTACTCAGGTAATTTTTACGTACCGTTTGGATAAGGGATATGTACTTATTAGTTTATCACCATGCCTGTACGTACGCTGGACTTATTAACTATAATGGGAGCCTTGTGACTGTGACTATTGATGAAGTTCGTATAAGTGGTGTGTATGTTTGTATGTATTTTATGTGAGTCTGGAGTAAGGAATTAGTCTAGAATCGATGTAGAGCAGACTTAGATGCCCATTTTTTGATAAGTATTCTTAAAGTATTTGTATTGAAGAACGTACTCGTTTTTCTTTGCTTTTCTGTAAATATGATGCGGTTACCCTTTCTCTTTAATATAGAGCATGTCTTGTGAGATTTGTTTGATTTAGGTCTTATTTTAAATTATGACTTGCATATTCTTATTGTGTGATATAATTTTATACTAGGATCACAAACTCGGATCTGGACGCAGATCGTCTACTGACTACTGTCTCTATTTTTGACCACTTTGTCGACGTTGATGTGAGTATGATTGGGTGTCCTTTTTAAATTAGGCCTATGATTCATTTCGAAACTGGTAGGATGATATTTGAGGGGAATATGGCTTATGTAATATGGTTTCTTTGTATTTTTCAGAATCTGTCCTTTTGGTGTTTATATGTTGCCAACTATACTTTGAAAATTTTATTGGTACTCCTTATCCAGTTGTACTTTACTTGTGGTGAGTTTTTCAGCTCGGCAAATTGTTATTATAGGTTTATTAAGGGTGCTTGTGTGCTCTTTTAGGCTCCTTTTTACGCATTTTGGATGCTTATTATTTAATTTCACTTAGCAAAATTTGTGGTTTTGGGTCTCTCTTTCTCTCCCTTTTTTTGTTTTACACAATAGGGTTGATGGTGTACTAAGCAGATCTTAGAATTTACCTATTCTATGATGTTTTAATGTTTTTATATTCTTATGGATTGATGATACACACATGAGGTGTTTTATAATAGGTCCATTCCCTTGTGTTGTATCTATGGGCTCTTGGCTTTATTATTCTTTCTTTGGTGATTGGTCTTTTGCTTTGGTGTCTTCTGCGCACTAAATTAGTTTTATTAGCTGTTGTGTTCTTTGATATAGTTTTGTGGTGAATCATAACAGGGTACTGTTTGTATTCAATGTTCTAGCCCTGAAGAAGTCAGCGGTTACTCCGTGTGACGAAACACGTGTTGGCTCGGCTAGTACCTGGCTCTTACCTATGTTGAAGCAACACATAAATGGAATAAATAAGAACATTTACAGAATAAGAAGAACATTTTCTGATCTTTGACTTTATGGACATTATGAATTACTGTGAATTTGATTTGCTCAGGATATAATTTTGTTGTTTGGGTTTATATGTGTGGGCATTGTCCGCATATTTGGTGTTGGTGAATGGCCTTCATCTATATCCTTTGAGCATTATAATTGATTTTGTACAGCGATACACAACATAGCGCGACATTTTCCCAACCATTCCTTGTTTATTTGTGTTCTACCTGGATCCTAGCTGATCGCTGGATGAAAGGGAAGATTTTTTTTAACATCCTTATGAGCCAGGAGCATGTAGAAATGGTACGATTCACTTGGACATTGAAACTAAGTTCAGTGTCCATCAGGACTCCCAGGATCTTAGCCTTTATGCTCGGGACAGGCCAGTATCCCAGAGATTGAGGCCAGCAGCTGCTATTTCATTTGGCTGCCCCTGATCCAAATATCATCACCTCGGTTTTCTCCCCATTAAGTTTCAAGAAGTTAGCGGACATCCAGTCTGCCACTCTGGTCATGCATCCAAGGACATTTTGTGACAGTGAGCCCAGCCCCTTAGGGATGGTAACTATAATTTGTGTATCGTCCGCATATCACACCAGCTCCAATCCAAAAGAGTGGACTACAGTTGCGACGGGTGCCACATACAGATTAAAGAAGGTGGGACTCAAGGAAGACCCCTGCAGGACTCCACAAGGTAGAAGATAGGAGTCTGAGTGAAAGGATTTTTAATTCACCCTTTGGGATCTCCCTGTCAGAAATGAGGACAAGAGGGAAAGTACTTGATGAGAGATACCAAGACTCCGGAGTCTGTCCAGCAGCAAGGTAGGTGAGATGGTATCAAATGCTGCTGACAGATCCAAGAGAATTAGCACTACCCCTTGTCCTTCATCCACTGTACGCCTGGTGTAGTCCGTGGCTGATATTAAAGCCGTTTCTGTACCATGATGCCTTCTGAATCCAAACTGCGAAACATTAAGCCAAGATTGATGTTCTGCAGTTTCCATGAGCTGCTTATTAAGATGTAGTTCCAGAATTTTTGCTGGAGCAGGGAGCAGAGAGATGGGACAATAGTTTTTACAGTCCCTAGGATCCAGATTAGGTTTTTTCAAAAGAGGTCTAATGATGGCTTATTTCCAAGAATGGGGATAGATTCCAGATCGGATGATGATATTCATTAATTTACAGAGGGGTTCTGCTATGATGTCAGCAGCCATATGTAGAATTGTGGGTGGACATGCCTCCATTGGAGAGCCTGAGTGCGTTCTCATAAGATAATGTACAAGAAGAGGTGGCGTGAGGTCAGAGAATTTTGAAAGACCTCTGTGTTCACTACCAGGCATCAGCGGAGCGTCTTTGGTAAGACTGCTGACTGTCGGATTTATAGTGAGCGTTTTCGGGTCTGACTCGAAACCGGTATATATGTCCGTGATCTTAGTTTGGAAAAAGGTAGCTAATTGATTGCAGAATATTTGTGATGTGTCAGGTTCTTCCAAGGACTGGGAGGATGAGAGCTGTTGTACCAGCTGAAACAGCTCTTTGGTGGATCTTGAGTTATCGATTATGCACCGGGGGCCCGTTGTCTGTGTACAGAGTGCTGGCCCAGGCACAGGAAACAGAGCGGACCTCAATGGGTGTGAGTGAAAGCCCTGCAGACCAAGACGGGGTGAAAGTGTATATGGGCCTAGCCCGTGCCTAAACACACCGATGTGTTGTGAGGCGGAGGCTGCAGGAACAGGTTGAGGCCAGCCGGCTGTGACGTGAAGGGAGGACTCACCCTGCAGGTCTGGTTCTGATGTGGTGGCCCTGGGGGCAGCGAATAAAATCCATCTGCCTTTTCCTCCAATGCGACTGGCCAGCTTTGCACACCGCTAAGCTAAGGCCTGATATGCTGAAGAAAAGAGCCATATGGCTTCTGTACCTCAACTTATCTGTGCAGGTGAGGGGCGTGAATGTTGGATCAGCTTGTGCACCTTCATGATTGTACTGCATAAGAGAAAAGGAAGTGGTGCAGGATCCTGTGTGGGGTACAGTGAATGGCCTAGAGGTGTACAGAGTGATTGGAGGAACTGAGATGCAGAGGGATTGGAGGAACTGAGAACACAGTGACACAAAAAGTGATGTAGTGGATGACTCAGATAAGCCCCCTCTTAACTGCAGCCTTATTTTGACAGTGGATCATTGGAGGGGCCGCTCGTACCCCCACAGCCTGTCTTAGAGATTTGTAATGGGGTGAGGTGGGACCACATCTGTCAGCATCAATATCAGGCATTGCCTCTGCCCAGGACAGACACAGACATATGCTTCTGTGGATGTAGACACATGTACACAAACTTAGGGGCAGATTTACGAGTTCTGGCGCATCACTGCAAATCAGCAGGGATGCGCCAGAACAGATGCGACACACAATTCCCTCCCTGCGCCACCACAAATGCGTTGCATTTACAATGCGGCGCACCTTGGCGCAAGGATAGGGCGATGCGTGTCGCATCCTGTGGCGTAAGGGCGGCGCATTGCTGGAGTCATGTCGCAAGCGCGACGCGGCTCCAGCAATGCTCAGGGGCGCCCTATGCCTAACATGCTGCGTCACTCCATACGCCTGCTTCAAGCAGGCGCAGGGTATTGACGCAGCATGGACATAAAAGTGACTCAGTGAAATCTTGTAGATTTCACTTCGTCACTTTTATGAGGCGTTCCTGCGACAGAATGCCCACCCTGCGCCAGAACGCCAACAAGAAACCTAACGCAGGTTTCATGTGGCGCAGGGCTTTACAGCGTGACGCATCTCCCTAGATGCGTCACGTTGTAAATAAGGCGCAACGTGGCGCATGGTTTGCGCCGCCGCTGCGTCACAGAAGTGACGCAACGACGGTGTAAATGTGGCGCATGGGGCTTGTAAATCTGCCCCTAAGAATCTGATGGAGTGGATCAGTGGCTGAGCAACTGGAGACTTGCCCCCACCCCACTTCCTCAGTTTCTGGCCCAAGAGAGGCATGTTCACCCACTGTGTACCCTGTGGTATCTAAGAGCATGGATTAGGGTGGCTGGCCAGGCAGCACTTGGGGGCTGAACATCTGGTAGCCCTCAACTACAGTACTCAGTGGTCTACCAACAGGTGCCATCATGGACAAGCATGATCGAAACCAAGCAACAATAGCTTTCTAAACCAGATGTACAGGCAAAGCATCCTGCTTGATGCCACTGCTGGGAATGCACTCGATCAATCGTCACCAGGTCTAGGAGACGAACCACATCTCCATTTACACCTGCTGGATTTGAAGAAGAACCAGGAGAAAATTGACTATAAAAAATACACAACTCAACAGATCGACCAGACAGCATGAAATTCATCAGGTGTTTGCCTAACTTCGTAGACATGAAATAGATATAAGATTATTGTATGAGACCAACTCAATGTACAACACTGAATCTCAACTGTAGGTTAAATGGCTGGGTGTAAAATACTCTCCGTCCTACTATTCTTATGCCCGAGGTGCAGCAATTGTTGTAAGGAAAGGGGTTCCATTTTGTCTATTGCATATAGTTACAAAAATTGAAGAGAGATATGTTCTCCTTCTTGTGATGCTGTTGAATAGGTTGATCATGATAATTTGCGTATATGGACCAAATGCAGATAGCTCGAATTACCTCTGGGAGGTCTGGTTCAAGATCATACAGCTGAGTCTGCAAGCAATCATTTGGGATGGACATGAGATACTTGGCCGGGTATGAGATAGATCAAGCACCACAAGGCACCCCATCCATTAGCAGCACAGCTACTAGCTGAAATCATGGCCAACAGTAATTCTGTTGACTTGTGGTCAACCAGTAACACAAGAGGGTACGTGACATTCTTCCACATGCAACAAAAGGTCTATATTAGATTACTGGCTAGTCACTAGAGACGTCCTTTCATGCGCCACCCAACTGGAGCATCCTCAGTGCTGTTAGAACTAAATGTACCTGGCATGCAGCATGTGACATTTACATGGTAGCTTTCCCTGAAGCGCTACAAGACCCAATATTCAGATAGGACATTAGATTGGTGATAACAGACTATTTCTCCCTTAATGAACAATCTGTAAGTAGTGCTTTCAGGTTCTGGGAAGCCTTTATCATCGTGATCTGTTGCCCCTGCAGCCCCAAACAATCCTGTATCCTGTAGGCTAGCTACAGCAGACTGCCTAAGCTTGAGGATGAGCTTCAAGAACTAGAAAAAGATTACAGTGCTCACAGAGACCCATAGACACTCACAAACATATATGCTAAGATTGAAAAATTCAACGAGGCACCACATAGTAAGCTCAAATATTTAGGCAAGGAATCTAAAGCTAGGATATACAGAGATCTAGGACATACGGGGAGGACAATAAGCCCAGCAAAACCTTTGCCAGCCTACTTCAGGGCTTATGGCCAAGCTCAGACATAACCAAAGTGTGCTTAGGAGACAGGTCAAAGGACTCTGAGGCTGCAGAGATCGTGGGTGAATTTTGCAGATTTAATGCACACCTGTATTTATCTAAATCCACCCCAACCAAGGAGGAGTTCATCACTTACTTTGATACTATTTATTTTGCCTGGTTAGAGGATACCCAACAGCAATACCCCAATATTCTGAGAACCACTGAGAAAAAGAAAATCATGCAAGTACTAAAGAGTTTGCCCAGTGGCAGGGCTCCAGGGTTCGATGGCCTGATGGTATAGTTTTATAAAGAACACGCTCCTCTTGGCCATGTATGCTAAGTCATACGAGAAGAGATGTCCTTCCCCCTCTCTCAGGGAAAGCATTAATGATCACACTTCTGAACACTGACAAACCTCCCAACAAGTGTGATTCTGACCATCCTCTATCACTAATCAACTTTGTTAACAAAATTCAAGCTAAGATCCTCACCAAGAGAATTATATCTTTGCTTCCTAAATTTGTTAGACATGACCAATCAGGCTTTGTACAGGGAGGTCTACTTCGCATAACCTCCAAATATCTATGTGCTCCATCTCTAATTAGAACCCCAGCTGAGGTCAGTGTTAGTTTTTTAGATGCCACAAAAGCATTTGATTCCTTAGGAGGGTAATTTCTATTCATATTGCTAGATAGGGTGTGTTGTAATGGTAGATTTATGAGATGGGTGAGGCTTCTCTGTAGTGAATGCTTGGTCTGCATACTATAAAAGAGGATTCTATCCACACCTTTCAGCATCACAAGAGGTACTTACCAAGGCTGTCCTGTCACCTATCCTTTTTGAGATTGCAACGGAAATGCTGGTTGCTTTGTCCATGCTGACAGGATTATCAGTTTTACTTCCAGACATCTCATTGACTTGTCCTATACAGATGACCAAGAACAGTACATTAATTATTGGCCACCATAGATTCTGTCTATGTGTAACCCTTGCATCTCAACTCAGTCATTTGCTCCCCTGTTTATCTTCTTGTTGCTTAACTTTACATGGTAAAATGCATAGTATGGACATGGGGCAGACTTAGGCACAGAGCACAACTCAGCAACATTTATCTCCCCAGCTTGCCACTTGCCTTAAACTCCACCCTCTCGAAAACATATGATCATGAAGTGAGCAAACAACTTCAATCACTGCAATTAAAGATCCTGAGTGACCTATATGCCAGGGATGCTCTTATCCCTCTCAAAACAATATGAACACAAGCTGGTCACAGAGCACTAGACACTTGTCTATATTTTGGACATGCCAGATGACAAATTCTATGTTCCCTGCTCCCCCAAATACATTTATCTCGCTAAGGGAGTATTTTCTGCCCCCTCCTCTGAGAAACTTGTGTCCTGAATATATAGGACGATAAAACAGGAAGCCCTGGTGTGCCCCCTCCGCAAAAATGGAATGGGAGGGTGAAATCCATCTCTTTTAACTGATCAGCAGTGGGTATTCTGCTGCTCACAGAAGGCTGTCCTTGTAGCCTAACAATAGACTCAGATTAATAAACATTATGTTCCTAAGGGCATATTTCACCCCCATGAATCCTTGCAAAAGTTAAGCCTTAGAGCTGATGACAAATGTGTTTGATGTGGTACCCTGAATACCAGAGATCTACAATTATTGGTTAGAAATCTGGAATGTAATCTCTTGAATGTTTGGTTGTCATGTTAACCCCATCCTGATGGTAACCATACTGTGTTACTTAAGAGACTTTCTTCCATCATGCAGGAAACTGATTGCCCTTTATCTATAGTTGGCAAAGAAAATAATTGCAATCCACTGGTGATGGGGTGCCCCTCCGAAGATTTCAGACTAACTCCGAGATGGGTTATATTGTAATGAGCAATTGGAGGCTCATTGAGAATTGATGCCTCCACAGTCAAGACCAAGGAACATCCAGGACTCATTGAAGGCCTACCTGAATTAAATGCTGGAGGAGAGGTCCACGGATATTCCGAACTACAACTGTGGATATTGATGATAACTATTTTATGCAAGTGTGGGGGGTACGTTTAGACCTCCAGACATTGGTACATCCTACCTGAGATTACCATGATGGGTTATTGAGTATGGGTAGAGCATAATGTTAAGAGATGACTGTATGGACTAGGTCGCACTTCTGGACACTGTAAAATCACCACGTTGGTTGAAAGGTTGATGGGAGCCTGGGAGTGAAATACTCATATGAATACTATATGCACTCTTCTGAGAAGTTGGTGGGGGGTTGTAATTCTGTTATTAAATAAAGCTCACTCAAAAGAAAAACACAATAGGACATATTATATGCTGCAGTATTTTGTAATTCCCACAGTGTATTTGTTCATTTTGACTGGCAGTGGCAGTAGCATGCTGTGGCAAATGGACTTGGGGTTTGATGAACAAACATGTATTTCCAATTCAGTATCTGCAACAAATAACAAATCATAAATTAGGAATTAAAAATCCATATGTGCTAATGATTCTTGGAAGGTATTAGCCGTTCCCTAGGTTTCGCAGTCAAATTTTTCAGATTTCCAAATGACGATTTATTATGTTTCACAAACTGTGAATCGGTAGTCGAAATGTGCAAATGTTGCAGTGGCAGTCAATGATGACATAAAAATCAGGAAATAACCTTGCAGGAGCACATTACTGTCTCTGAGAGTCTATAGAATAGGTGCACAGTGGCAGGAGAAGATTCAAACACAGGCACGATGGCAAGCCAGGCGCCAGATGGACTAAAAAGGTGAAAGTCCTAGAAATCGAACTAGAGATTCTTGTAGCAAATAACTTTTTGGAAAGGCTTTTTAAGTCTCCCAGAGGCCACCAAAAATATTGCTTGAAATACAAGAAATAATTAATGCAGTTGGTTTCACTCAATGTACTATTAAGGAAATAGCATTGGTATGACCTGAGATGTCCCACAAAAGAAAAACTGGCTACACGGAGGATGCAATCTGGTCAAAATGGCGATAGTCCCTCTGCTGAATCCCCGGCTAACCTATGGAGGAAAATGAGGGACAACCTTTAAGTAGTGTTGAGCATCAGTGACATTTATGCACCTATATACCTACCCACAGCAACAGGTCAGTGATGAAACCACTATACTAAATAATTGTGTGTTAAGGCTGTTCGGGCTCAACTGATTCTGTTGTAGCAGGATCAACATTGGTTTGAATAACGCTGGCATATGTCTAGTGTGGCATAGTGCATGAAAATGATGGACTGGAATGCAGCCCGAGTGATTGATAATGGCTGAGATTAATTCAAGCATTCCATCCATCACTCTGTTCATGTTGCAGTAGGTGCCATAAGTGAGACGAGTATGTCTAGACATGGGTCCTATGCTCACTGTGCCAAAGGTCTTAAGATATACCTTGCTGATGAGACCTCAATAGGTCAAAACTGTCCAGGTTGCTTTTGTTTCTGTATGGAGGGGACCTGGTCAAGCAGTTCAGGGTCAACTGCCCCTATTGATGGACTGATATGCAATCCTGAGTGACTGCCTGTAGCTAATATTTATTTAAGCATTCAGTCCATCACTTTATATGTCCCATAATGAACTTTAATAGACATCACTAATACTACAGCTAGTAGTGAATGCTTTGTATTATTGTGTAATCTTAAAATTTCTAATATGCAAAATATAAACAGAGCTTCAATTTTTCTTTTCCATTTGTCACCCCAAGTGGGGCTGGTATGCCCAGATGTGGGTCCCGTGCTCTTCATGCCACTGGAGTCAAGCTAGCCTGGATGATGAGTGGTGATACCCTGAAACCGGTATCAGGATGCTTGTCTCCGGTCCAGGGAGGACCTGGCCTGGCAGTTCGGGGTGGACTGTTCCCATGGGGAGCAGGGTCAAGACTGATTTGCAAATGTCTGGGTTTAAACTGGAATGGAATGGGGAGCAAAAAACAATGGATTTAGGCCCAGATCTAGTCACCCATGCACCAAGTCCAGCGGGAGTGGAGCTGCCCCAGAACCAGTTTTGAGTGAACATAGAAGAAAGGTTTCCCCTTTCCCTTACAACATCCCTCGGGTGAGCACACAAGCTCTGCACAAGGGAAGAAACTCTCTGCCATGTTGAATTTAGGTAGAGAGGGGCACTGTGGGATTGTTGGCAGTAGGGCACACAGGAACTGCTACAAAAGGTGGGTAGGGTTACACTCAGGAACTTTACCCTATTGGTTAGGGAGGGGCTAGATGTCACCCCGACCAACAGGACAGTGTTAAGCAAAAATGTTTCACCCCTGTGTACCCTCTTCAGAACACTAGTGGACCTTTGGAAGTCAGACAAAGGTATGCCTCTCCTCTGAAGAGACCTGAATGGCTGGACCTGTGCCCCCTTGCACCCAGGACAAATAAGTGGACTACATGAGTCAGTTGGCTGACCTCCTATTAAGCTATGGGGATATAACAAGCTGCCAGAAGAACTTTTCCCAAAAAGCCCAGCTAACAAATTCCAGCTGGATCTACTGGGAGTGGGCAGGAGCATACTTACCTCCAGAGGAACTGGAGTACTGCCAGGTTTTAGTGCTTGCCTGAACTGCCCCTACATGAAGGTGTACTGCACAGCATATCAAACATTAGTGCCACCAGTTTCTCCTCTAAAACATACTACAGGTGTCACGTCCACACGGGGCAGGAGTTTTAACTCTCTTCTTCTCCAGCCTTGACTCGGGGGCAGAGGTTAGGAACAGAAAATAAATTAGCAAATAAATTGAAAAGTAAAACACAGGACTATGGGAACAGGTCAGAATTTTAAAAAAAGTTTAAAAAAGGAAATTATGATGGAAAAGGCCAAAACTTGATTAGAATGGGTGGGAGAACTAGTAGGCTGGATTGTGAGGAGTGCTACAACCTAGACAAAAAATGTCGCTCTCACTGGTCACATAACATATGATCTGCTTCAATGTTTTCATGCAAAGTGTTTCCTCACATCTATTGTCGGTACAAGCTGCTTCTACTGTATTTCTTGAATTTTTTGAGGAATGTGTATTGATTTGCTTAGGACTAAATTCATCAGAATATAGCTACGAATATGCGAAAAGTTTTGAAAATCTGAAGTGTGTGTCTGTATGCAATAAGAATGAATACCTATTATGTTAGGCATGTTATTCACACAGCAATTCTTTATTTTGTAGATGGCCTGGAACCTTTGCTAGGGAAGATTTGCATTCTTTTCAAAAGGAAGGGTAATACTTGCTGAAAAGGTGCACTTACGCCCAGTAAAGAAGGATAAACCAATCACCACCTGCGGACACAGAAAATTAGAGCCAACTCACGCCTAATAATTTACCATTGAAAAGCAATGTCAAAGGAGCTTGCAGAAAAACAAGATTTGAATCAACTTAAAATCAAGCTATAAATGGATGCTAGAAATACCAATAACACAGCGCTACAATGGACATCTTAGCACACTGCAAAATGGATTGGTGCACATTTGTTGTTAAATTAAAAACATCTTTGAAATGAGAACGTTTCATTGATAGTCACAGAGCTTTCTCCGTGTAATTGGCAGTTATTAGAGGGAAAGCTGCAAGCAATGTAAAAACAAATAGAATTTCATTGCAGGCTATTTCATATGGAAGGCAAAGGATAAAGGAAACGAATGATTGCAACGTACACAGCAGTAGCTTCCATTTATGTGTAGGCATAAAAAAAACTGTTAAAAGGAGGTTTGAGCAGATGCATCTCATGCTGAAGCAGAGAGAAACGATGCCGAGCTTTATTTTGACTGCTCTATTAACAATGAGATGTGTAGAAATGGATGTCAGCGCCATGCTCTGGGTTCACATCAGGACACTTAAGTTAAAGTGTATTGTGCTAGAACCGACCTTCTTGTAAAGTAGTCAGAATAAGATAAAAGAATATCGGACTTGTTTGATGTGACATTCAGTAGATTTCAAGTTTCTCATAAAATGTCATCTTACTGGTGATATATGATTGAATAATTGTAATTTCTAATGTTGTAAGACAACACAAACCACCTTTTCTACCTCTGATATAAACATGCTACGCTCTAAAAGAACATTTAAGTTGTGCTACATATATTTATGGCATCAAATAGGGTAATCTGATATTTTTTACACAAATGTCAGTTGTTACTTCGCAGTGACTTAAGGGCTCATTACGATGGCGAAACGATCGCCACCAGCGGGCCAGCGGTGGCGATCGTTCCGCCATCACAATGAAATTTACCCACCGCCATATTAGGATGGTGGTGGGTATCGCGGCGGACGCAAAGTCCGTCCGCTGCTTTTCCGCCAGTGGCAATCGCACCGATTGCCTGGCGGGCGGAGCAGGGCCACTAATATGGTGGCGGTGCCTAGCAGGCACCGTCCGCCATATTAGGATGTGTCTGTGTAGAGGCCACGGGGATTGGGTTTGGGAGCCCGTTGCGGGCCCCCCTTGGGGGTGGGGGGTGTTGCTGCACTGGGGGGTACCCATGGTACCCCCCTACATTTCCATGCACCAAGTGGCAGGCACCGCGCGGTGCCTGCCACGTGGTGCAGGGAAATGCGGTGCAAGCACCTTTAACATTGTGGACGGTGCTGCAGCCAGCAGCACCGCCCGCAATGTTAAAGGCCCAGGATGCGCCCGCCAGTAAGGCGGGTGCATCCTAATCACAGTGGTGGGACCGCCACATGTCTGGCGGGCGGTCCCAATCACCGCTACGGTGTCCGCCCGCCATCGTAATCAGCCCCTTACTTCGGGAGTCAATGCATCGTTTTTTGTTTTTTTACATAATCGCATGTCATTACATTGGGAATATCTTTACATCGCATGCCTTCACATCTGCAAGTATTTACTGCGCAAAAAAAGGAACTACGTTTAGCTCCTTTTCATTTAATTTGTGCTGAATAATATTAATTTATAATGTCTATATAACTTAATTTATATTTATATGCGTGTACCCTACATACATATTCACATATGTAAATTCAATACACACATATGATATAAATAGACCTGCAAAGTAAAGGCCTGCAAAGTAAACACATTTAAAAAGGATAGAAAGTAAAAAATCTTAATGTACTTAACTGTGATGTAGCAATCATTCTGACATACTAACATCCAGGGTAAAGACCCTCGAGCTAACACCTGCGACGTAAGAATGACATTCCATTTGTAATACAAAGTGATCACCCACTCAGAAAACACGAAAGACATATCCTAGCTAAGGGAATGCTATATCCCAAAAACGATGGATTTTGGCCCAGTTCTCTGTACTGGAGTGAATGTTTGACATGGTTCAACATCCTGTCCATCAATTGTTCTTTTTGCATTTGTCACCCCGAGTGGAACGGGAATGCCCAGACGTGGGTCTCGTGCTCTCCAAGCCACTGGAGTCAAGCTGGTCTGGCTGATGAGGGGGTGAAACCCGAAACCGGTCCCAGGAAGCTTGTTTCCAGTCCAGGGAGGACATGGCCTGGCAGTTCGGGCTAGACTGTTCCCATGCGGAGCAGGATCAAGACTGATTTGCATATGACTGGGTTGGCATGGGGAGCAAAAGAACGATGGGGGCATATTTACAAGCCCCTTGCGCCACTTTTGCGCCGCTGTTGCGTCACGCAAGTGATGCAGCGGCGACGCAAACCATGCGCCGCGTTGCGCTATATTTACAACGTGACGCATCTAGTGGAGATGCGTCACGTAGTAAACCCCTGCGCCACATTAAAACTTCGTCAGGTTTCATGTGGGCGTACCGGCGCAGGGGGGGGCGTTCCGGCGCAGGTACGCCTCGGAAAAGTGACGTAGTGAAATCTACAAGATTTCACACAGTCACCTTTCCGACGCTGGTGCGCCATTGACGCACCATGTTAGGGATAGGGAAGGTTGGGACAGTGCTGGAGTTGCGTCGCGCTTGCGACACGACTTCAGCACTGCGCCAACCTTCCGCAGGCAGATGCGTCACGCATCTGCTTATCCTTGCGCCACGATGCGCCGCATTGTAAATGCGGCGCATCGGACGTGGCGCAAGGGTAAACTTGCGTGACGCATTTTCCCTGGCGCATCCCTGCTGATATGCAGGGATGCGCCAGGGAACGTAAATATGCCCCGATGGATTTAGGCCCATATCTCTGTCCTGGGGTGAATGTTTGACATTGTTTAACATTCTGTCCATCAATTGTTCTTTTGTGTATATCCCAAATAAAGCACAGACTAGTCAGAACCCTAGAGATGGAAGTAAATTCAACGTCTCCGATTGGAAAAGCCCTTCAACCAAAACAGACTGAAGCCGGATTTTCTCGATTACATGCTAATTTGCCAACAAAGACTCTACTGTGGCCTGCAACATTTCTTCACCACCTAGTGGAAATCAATCCTTCATTCCTTGAAGTGACAAGAAAGGCGAACAATACAAAAGATCACTATTCATTTGATCCTGATTCATTTAAACCTGGCAAATTCATTGGACAGGACTTGGCATCATTGAAATAAGGAGTAGGTATCACTGAAACAACGTACGAGGCGGCGGGCAGGAGCGGATGTACTTTTGTTGTGTCAGGTTGCCAGCATACAACCTGAGAAGTTGCAATGACAGCAAGTTTTGTCCTCATTGGCTTTTGTACCGGGTTAGAGCCAGCATCACTTCTGGGCAACAGCTCCAAATAAAACAAGTTGACTATCATCTTAATTAGGGGTCACTCCATTTTGTTTCTTAGTCCAATCCTGTTTTTTTAGTCTTGCTTCTGAGGTCCAAGAGACCATAATTGAGGCTAATTTGTGAAATTCTGGTTGTTGATAAAGAAATATTTTTCTTAGCATTGATTTCTTAGGAGAAGTCTGCAGTGAGAGGCTTATAATTACAATCATTCATCACTGGCACCTGTTTCAATCTCATTAGCATTTTACACGATGAGCTTCATTTTACTAATTATTATTGAAATGTGTTATCTGTCTCACTTCATTCGATCTGCGTGCTGCTGGTAATTTTGGTAGGACGGGGTGCTGTGATCATATCTTCAATATTTTATAAATTCAATCTTCTTCTGCAGAACAGGAAACTTTCTAAAATACATGAATTGTAACTTCTATTTCGATAATTTAGATCAACATTTATTGCTAAAAGTTAGTCCAATTATTCTTCACATTGCATTTTCTGTACAGATCATATTTATATTATAGTAATTTACAATGCATTCTTGTAGACTATGATATTCATTTTTCATTGTTCATGTTTGCAGCCTTCTTGAGCACAATGCTATTGTGATCACAGAAGGTAAAATCAGTATATTAATTTTACAAACAGATACGTCTAACATATATGCCTACAAATATTATGGCCTATTCACAAAGGTAAATATGCACATGTATATTGACCCAGGATTACCTCTACACTTTTTCGATATTTACCACTTCCAAGTGTTAATTTATATCAAGGTATAGATGTACATGTCTCCACCCTGTCAAATCGGAGGTTGCAGCCTCCTACAATAGGATTTACGAGTGCAAAGTCACTTTTTTACACAGTGATCTCCACCACAGTAGCAGAGATCTCTCTATACGAAAGTTTAAGGAAAACAATGGCATTTTATTATTCTTTAAAACAATTGTAAAATACATTTTCATGTATAATATAATTGTAAATTAGTTTTACATTTTTACTAATGATCTAGAACTCATAAAAAAAGCTACACAACTTTACCTCAAATTAAATGTGCATTACATAATTCATTAATATAAATATATTAATTTAATTTAAAAATAACTTTTTAAGCAATAGTTAAAAAAAAACTTTGATCACATTTTTATTTTTATTTAATATGTAGTAAATGTTGTTACAAGATATGTATTGAATTAATTTAAAATATTTTTCGTTTTTATACAGAAAACATATTTTTGAAGTTATGTTTATTATTACATTATAAAATATTGAAAAAATAATCAATTATGTAGATCTCTCTCTCTCTCACACACACTTAAAAATGTAATTAATTCAGCATTAGTCCCTATATGGTGTTATTTTAGTTCCCTGCCTCCATTGTTTTATGTGGTTGTGTGGTGCAGTCTCTGTGAGTGGTCATGTGTGGTGCTTAATTTACTCCAAGACTGAGCTGGAGCACATTTGACCCTGTATTGAAATCTTGTGAGCTGAATGAATCAGTAAAACTCAGAGCAAGACAAACTTGGCTTCCTTGCCTGTATACGTTGTAACCTTCCTGTGCAAATCTCAGCACCATGCCTCTCTTCTCCATAGGTGAAAAAAATTATGCACTTTTTTCCAACTACTGTGAAAGTTTATTCTGGTTAGTCCTGCAGCCCCTAGGTCTTAATGCAGGGTTCTAGACACTTGGCATAATTCCAGCCTGGTCTCCCACAAAATCCAGTACTTTGTACTCAGCTGAGCAATCTAGGAAAATCAGAAGTTCTCCTGCCTTTTCTGCCCCTGGAGCAGGGAAGCAGGACGTCAAACATTTACGTGCCAGCAGGAGCAAGGAATACTTGAGTCCTTGAATCCTCTAGAGAGTCATCTTATTCTAACAGGAGTTTCATTCCAGAAGGGTCTTCATCTTCAGGTGGAATATTTCTATATCCACAAAGGTTATGATGAGGTGGTAGTGAGGTGTAAGATTTATCCACTGCGCAAAGCAAAAAACTGGATAAGTTCTGCCATCCAGTCCTAGGATCCCAAGTCCTTTTGCACTACATCTTCTTTGCCTTACTGAAAGGTTACCCATAAACACCTGTTTCAATATGACAGAATCCTTGGCAGGTCTGTCTTCAGCTCCTTAGCCACACCCCTATTTAGATAACCTCTCCTCCCACTTGGTAGGGCCCAAACTGGTTCTCTCGGCTACTGTAGCTCAAGCTTGCCTGTCCAAGAGCGTCTTACAGTGCTTAATTTGTTAAAAAAAAAAAAGTGCATGGGCCCTTGTCAGGAGGTCACTGCAGTTTGCGCCACACATTGCCTCTCTCAGCGTTGCCAATGGCAGTACAAACACAATTACTAATCATCACACTCCTACAAGTGTGACAATTCAGTCTATTCCTGGCCTCCAAAGCTATAAGAATGGCTTGGGCAGCAGTCAATAGTATTTTTTTATGTATATTGAATTAATAAACAACTGTTGTTGTGCTCATCTTTAAATTAGACAGACAGCACCACCATATGCTAGACTGCTAGAATCTTCAAGACATTTTTCTCAGATTCACTCACACCATAAGCAGTTCTCAGCTGGTATTCCTTGACCTCAATATCTATGTAGTGGAAGGGTACCTGAAGACAACGACACACGAAAAACCCACCGCCAAAAACTGTTTACTCCTTTACGATAGCTTCCGCCCAAGACATTTAAAGGAGAATCTCCCTTTTGGCCAGTTCATCAGGCTGAGGAGGAATTGCACTGAGACCATAGACTTCAAAATACAAACCAAAAGGCTATCAGATAAACTACTAACAAGAAAATACCCAGCAGGTCTGGTATCAAAAGCAAAGAAGAGAGCAGCCAATAATCACAGGGATGCCCTACTTGAGACACATTCAAAACAGGACACAGGGAAAGACAGAAGACCTATCTGCATCACGACCTTTAACATTGCCTCTGATCGTGTTACCAAGATAGTCAAAAAATACTGGCGCATTCTAAACAGCGGAAAACTCAACATCCCAAAACCAATGTTCTCCCACAAGAGGGGGAGGAATTTGAAAGACATTTTGGTGTATACCCGCCCAAAATCAGTAACGAACAGAGATAGGAATCAATCAGTTTTGGGTACACCACCCACAGGCCATTACCCATGCGGTAATTGTAGTGTGTGCCACCTTACCACCATTACTAAGAAAGTGTCATTCAATAACACGATGAGCTGGAAACTACGTGAGCTAACGAATTGTAACACTACAGGCGTAGTATACATGATAACCTGCCCATGCAACCTACATTATGTACGTATGACTATAAGAAAAGTAAGCATCAGGATATGCGAACACCGCAGTACATCAGGTGTCACCGAATTACCATAAAAATGCCCTCACATTTCATGGAACATAAAAAATACACCTAACGATCTGAAATGGGTGGTTTTGGAACACCTTAGTCACATTGATAATTTCGAACATAGACTATTGGAAAAGGAGCAGCGAAGTGTGTATAAACTCCGCACAGACACAGAGGGATTAAATGACAATATCCCTTGGAGGCTCTTCATTGGCTAATCCATTAGGAGTAGCCTGTCTGGATCTCACCAAGCCCCAAAAACCATCTTCTGTAAAGATATACCACACATCTAAATACCATAGGTGTAGTGGTATAACCTGCATGATTCTTAATAGAGGGACCACTTACTAACAAACAAAAGAACCCCCTCCCCCTGTTGTCTCACCACGGTTGTGCCTATAATCAGTTTTAAACAAAAAGTAAAGGATCGGTATACTACTAAGATGGCCCCCCATTGGCCCAATGGAGGTGGCCATTTTGTTTGATAGTATACGGCCTAGTAGTTCAGCAGGATGACAAGGCACTTCCACGCCGACTGCTTCAAATAGCCACCCGGCAACCACACGCATTAGTATGCAGTCTCCAGGTACAGAAGTAGGTAACGAACCGAGAGGCGTGCTTTGATGAAATAAGTACAAAGAGAAGGGGGCCTTGCTGTACTCGGGTGAGGAATTGCCATCCTCTGGTTTTTATCTTTAGAACAAAACGGTTAAATAAGTGTCTTATCTCCATTTCTAGGGTGTGACTACAAGCCCCTCTACCCCTGTTGTTGACCATGAGGCAATAGTATTGCCTAAATAGAAGTACGTGTCATCATATGCTACATGTATTTTACATGTTGTTTGTCATGTGGTGACTTTTCTCACTTGTTTTCATTAAGAGTGTTTTCACTGGCATCGAGTGTGACACATTCACTTCACACTAGATGAGCACACAACATAGATACTAAGTGCACCCACTATATACGGGTGCATTGATCTAGGTAAGGAGTTGCGTGTATTTACAAGCATATATGGCCTGCCGACTTGTCCGGTGGGCAGCAGTTGTTTTTAATGTATCTCTTTGCTTCTTCTTTTACAGATACGGAGTATCATTAAGTAACTGTATGTATTTTGTGTATACACATTAGGTGTGCACTTCACTGTATCCTCATTATAGGATTTATTAGGAGTGGTACGCACGGGCTGGACCCCGTGTAGTCCTGATGAAGAGCTTGTAGGGGACAGCTCGAAACATGCTGACACAGACGTAATACTAGGGGAACCAAACTCATTAAGGTCAGGTTTCTCCTTGGTATTAACCCCTGATTTTAACCATACCAGCTAGGGGCGGGAATAAAATAGTAGTTCACTAGTTAGGTATTTTTAAGACTTATCTTCCTTCCACTCCACATCTCTGCACCTCACATAGTCCATAACTAAGTGCTCCTACATAGTTCGCAAGTTGCAGCACGCCTCAATCCGTAGAGGATTGAGAGGAACCCCAATGATGAAGCATGCCACCTAGGGGTAACCCTGGTGGGTGAGGGGTCTCTAGAAAAAGAGTCTTTTTTCTAGTAAGGTGATTACAACAAACCTACTTTGAATCCTAGTTCCCCCATAGATTAGGTATTTTTTTATGTACTCAAATGTTGTGAAACTATATACAGTAAGGAGGGTAAACCTAGCCTTAACCTCTACCTCCCCCAATTTTTTGGTTGTGTTTAGACTGCTAGAAGCCCCAGTGATGACAATTAAGGGCCAGTGCAGAGCACCGGAAACTATTGGTTCAAATTAGGCACTGTTACAAATGATTGAGAAGCCCTCATTGGCATTTGTAAGTCAAAGAGGAAATATTGAACCTATCCTTTATTCTGGCAACTGTTCCTGTTCCATTTGAAATAGCTAATCTCTGCTAAGTTATCAGCAGCTAACACCCATAAACGCTTTCTGAGCTCAGAGGCAGAGTATTATTCTCTGAGCCAGAGTTGTTTACTCTCACAGTTAAGGATGGATATTCAAACTCTATAAGGTCTGAGACACAAACTTGGTTTTAGGCCAGTTTTGGCTCAGACTACACAGAGTAAATTTTTATAAAATTTCTTTTCCATCTAAGTTATCTAAAATCTGATCTCACCATCACTGTATATTTCGAAAATTAAGTAAGAAATATTTTTTTCTAACATTTCCCGAGGTAGAGAGAGAAAAGATAGATTTTAATCACCTAAAGGCCTTTTCAGAGAAACGTCTATCAAAGATTCAACAGTGAAGTAGCTTTTGAGTTTGATTTCACTTTGAAAGCACACTAACACCACTTTGTAGGGACTGATTCACAAAGGTACACTTACACTTTTGTGTAGGGTTACTATTGTTTTAGTATTCACAAACAATGTGCTATTAGTAAGTTTAGGACTGCAGAAACTTCAGGCGGACTGGAGAGCTCCACACATAAAAAGATAGGCCTGTAGTTTGTGAATACCAAAACAAGATTAAACTTACACAAAGGTGTAAGTTTACCTTTGTGAAGCAGTCATATATCAGCAGCCTGCCTGTGGTCTTGTGGAATAAAAAAGCCTTTTTAGGGGTTCACTGATGCACCTGGTCCTTAAACCAACAAAGAAGAGATCGGCACGGAAGCTGGAATATCAAAATAACAAGTTTATTAACCTCACATGAGGGAGACTGCATCAATACAGTACCCTCAGGCCACTGTAGGAGACAGTCTATGGAGTACAAACACTCTGGGTCTTTTATGCCCAGTTTATAGCTGAGTTAGCATGTAGACTCAAAAAGAGGCGGTACAAGTGTGCACATGAATAGCTAGTTACATATAAGGATACATAAGAATCGCTTACTCAACAGAGTGGGAGGGTTTACAATTTTGCTGACATTAGTTAAAATAGCCTGACAGTTACTTCAAGAGCAGGTGCATTCTAGCAGCTAGGCCTTTCTGAGCATGTGCAGTGCTCTGGCTCAGTACTGAATGAGTTAATTATAGTTCCTGACTCAAGTGAAATACAAGAGCAGGCAACAGTGAAGAGGGAGAAAGCACATGGGCATGGCTAACTAAAATGGCTGCCAAAAACAAAATGGCTTCAGCTGATGCTAACAGCCATTTCAGCTGATTTCTACAGATGGCCATTTTAGCATTAGCTGAAGACATCCGCTATGAATTAATAGAAGCATGGAAGTTATCCTGCACATTTAGCCTCATAATCCATTAATATCCTGATCCATTGCTAAGTGGGCATTTACATTTTAAACATTGTTTAACTGATGAGATACAAGTAGAAATACATGAGGAACAGAGTATTGGGTCATAATGAACACACAGATAGCAGGAGAAAATAATGGCTATTATTACAAACAGAACTATCAATTTTTCCAACCCCAAGCAGAAAGTAAATCCCAAAACCATCCAGTCCAATTCTAAGTTTCAGGGCTCCTATGTATTTCAGTGACCATCTAATTCAGCTTCAGAATAGCCAACAGCACATATCTAATATAATATCTTAATAAAAAACATTTTTTAATAGACCTTTCCAGTGTTCTTTTTATGAGGGCTAGAGTACCAATTGATATGCTCAGGAGGAGGGCAGAGTAGTATTTATCAATTGTTCAAAAACGTTTCTCTTGCAGAATAAACATTCCTAATGCAAATATTAAAGAAAATACAAGGATCATTACAAAAACAATTTTCGCTTCAGGGGACCAGGAAGACCAAACGGGGCCATGGGAATAAGGACAAGGAGCCGCAAATGGCTGCTCCTCCTCAAAAATGGGACGACCAAAGGGATACATTGCTAAAAAGTACTTAAAAGAATAGAAGCCGCTGTACAACCAGCCAGAGGGGAGTCTTCTCCCTGTGTCCGTCTGAGCCTCACAGGCAGGCTCCTATCGTTCATCAAGTGTTCACTTCTCCCAGGGTGGAGCTGCACAACTTGCAACTCAAGAAAACAATCACAGCCCAGTTTTAAGGGAAAAGGTTTCTTCTTTCAGGATAGGGCAATCACCCTCCGCGGCAAATGCCCTCAACAATCCTGTCCAGTGTCTCAGGCAGTGCACCAGTATTCTTCGCTTTAATCTAACAGGCACCAAAGGCACAGCACCTGTACCCTGAACTTAAGTCCTTCCCTAACTCCTGTGTTGCTCCGCTGGCGCACTGCTCTTTTGTCGGGGCCAAAGATTGTACCCAGTATGCCCAGGCACCTCCTGATCAACAAACAAAGGTGCAGACTTCCATTAACTTGGGGACCAGGACTCAAATGCCTGATGCTGGGATATCTGAAGCAACCCTTGTTTCAAAGGGGGTCACCTCAAGCAAAAGCCTCCTTGCCATCCTTGTCGGTCTGTGACTCTCTCAGCTGGGCATCAAAAACTGGATCCACACAAAGAATTCTCCATCCTGATTTGTGACCCCGTCTTTCGTCCAAGACAGTAGCAGGGGTACACACTTCACGTCCCAGTGCTTCCGGCCTTCTACCTTCACTGAGGTCCTAGTTGCCAGCAATGCCTGTGCTGGTTCCCTTTACCTTGACTCCAAGCTGGATCAGCGCTAACTCCCCAGGCTGAATCTGATGTCCGGGCCCCTCTGGCAATGGTTGTAGGGCAGCAGATATCTATTGATGGACATCACAAAAAATCTTTAGACAAAGCATACAAATAATCTATCAACAGAGAGGATAGTCTATTTTAGAATACCTCCTTCTTTTTTAGCTTGGGGCGCCCCATACATTAGCAAGGCACCCAAGAACCACTTCATCTATCTGAGAGTAAAAAAAACACCCTGGACCCATTAGCGAGTACAAAAGGAACTTTTTGGTGAACTGACAAGAGTAAAACGTTACACTATTTGAAGCAGCCAAGGAAGTCTATGTTTATTTACTAAATTCTGAGGGAAAAAGAAAAACAATACAGACATACTCTAAATCCTTACATTTGTGTATTCCTATATTATTCATCTGAAGAACCTTAAGAAAGGGAATTTTTAGAACAAGCATTCTTTTGTGCTTCTTGTCTTAACAAGCTTGTGTTTCATAAGTTATAACCTTTCACTACTTGTACAGGACTGCAGGCACTTCTAAAATTATTTTTCTTACGTAAAAACACCTACATTTTACGCTTAGGACCATGCTCTCATGTTATAGGCACAGCGGAAAAATCTAAAACTGCTAATGTAACAGGGATTCTTATTATAAATAACTAAAAAAACCTCAACATAAGGGCTGTCAGCTCAATTACACAGACTAATAAGAGACTAGTAATGCCTTTGCAAAACTGTATGTAGCATGAGAATAACAAACACTAATGGTGTTATCACCTGAGAATTTTAGAACAAAACCTACCCACATATAGTTCCCCTTTAAAGGTCAAATAAGGGAACATCAATCTAGACTACTCATCCTTTCATAATGTCATCAGGCAGGATGGGCAGCAACATGGCGTATTTTTTTTATTCATTTTATTAATGCTAACAATAATTTTAAAACAGCATTACTGAATAGCCAATTAAACGTCCCGTGGCCGTTCCTAGACAGCTTAGACAGGCTCAAGAGAGAGTGAGAAAAAGAGAGAGAGAGAGAGAGAGCACATAGATCAAGAAAAATGACAATGTGGTACTTAATTTTGCTTACCCTTAATTTGCCCAGGAGCTAATCTCCCTAATCTCCTCCCCATTCGACTGTAGGTAACCTGAAACAGGTGACCTTCTGTCGACACTATCTACCCCTATTTTTGGCAGCTGGGCACAAACAAACTTGTAGGAGGTAAATAGCACATTGAGCTAGCTAGAAAACATTAATAACCAACTACCAATTCCTTTAGCAATTGTACTAGTGTAACATGAGGGCGCATGAATGCAAACTGAATTTCATTGCCTCCTTATTGGAGCCCTTGCACAGTAATCTTTAAACTAAAAGCATTATTTCTATATACATGGCAGAGCTATGCTCTACACAGGGCCCACATACGTTACTGCCTTTCCTTCGCTATTTATGACTGCGCAAAACCTGCCTGCTTTTTGCCAAAAATAATAAGCAAAGCTTCTCTTTCTCTTTGCGCTGTCATCCCTTCCTTCAGAATCTTTTCCGAGGTCGAAGTGCCAAAGCAAACCTATTAGAAAAACCCCTCCTACGTGGGAATTTTGCTGGTCTGCTAAATACAGAACTCGACCTCTGCCCCTTAAACCTGCTGTCCCAATTTGTGCAAGGCTATTTCCATGCGGTTTTCCAATTCAAAGTAACTCTGAAGAATCACAGCTGAAAAGCAGTCCTGTTCCGTGCCTGTGAGCTAATAATTTTAAAGGTAAGATGCACTGTTCGATGTCTTATTTTATACTTATTTTTATTTGTATGCAGTGTGTGAAGTGCTTTCTAGCAGTTTAGAGGCCAGCTGCTTGTTCTGCAGTTGCATGTGTGCACTGCTGAAGCCTGAGATCAGTTTGAAACAGCCCTTGGGTACCAGAACTGCTTTTAAAAAGTAAATTGTGCCCAAACTCGACTTTGGTGGTAGGGGCACTTGAAAATGAATAACCTACAATGTTTTGGCATATTAGGGACCCCCAGGGTCTCCCCTAGATATACCAGGGGTGGGGGTCAGAAATATATAAGGTACACCCTTATAAAATACGTTTTTATATGCCTGGGTAAAGTGAAATTTCACATTTCACTCCCCACATTGTGGTAAAGTGCTGCTCAAATTCAACTTTGATGCTAGGAGCTTATATATTTGTCACAGTAGGATTATTAGACATTAACAATGCAAAAACGATTTTAGTGCAATTATTTTTAATAAAAAATGTTTTTTTCATATAGTCAATTTTTTTGAATAATGATCACTAACCCTTTTGATGTTTCCACATATGAAAAGCAAGCCTCATTCCTTTCCTTTTGCCTTTAAGTGCATGTATTTATAACACTAAGCACAGAAGCTGTATTGAAACATAAAATAGTTTGTGTCGCTTTTTAAAGGGCAGTAATTATTTACCATCAGAACCATAGATATGCTTATTTAGAAAAGCAGTAAGAAAGAAAATCCCTGCTTTTAATCCTTTCTATTTTATCGAAAATAATGAAGCTGTATTTGTAACTTTTAAAATCAGTAGTCTTTAACGCACGTGCTTGATCTGTAGCTTGTGGCCGGGCATAGCCATGTGTTGTTTACTCAGCTGTGTTTTTACGACCAGCAAGCCTCAATTTCCACGCCTTCTTCAGGAGAAAAACCCTTTGCTGTATTGTAATGTCCTGAAAAAGTTTGATCTCCGTCTGTTTTGACAGACAGCTTCCTCTCAGTCAGACAGCGGTAAACAACTGTTTAAAAGCTCTTTTTCTGGTGCTGGAAATTTGAGCACGGTGCAGTCTATTTAAAACCCAGGCATTCCAAGCCAGTACAAATCTATCGTCTTGTAATGTAAAAAAGAGGCGCTTTTATTTCAGCAGCAACCAATTACTCAGATGATGTGAATGCCTTTTAATATTAATATCTAAGGATAATGCTGTAACATTTTGTATTAAGTCCTAGTTATGCAAAGCACACAAATTCGTTTTTTTTTCTTTCTATGAGGCCTATTTATTCCCTATTGAGTGTTAATTCTAATGTTTCCTTTGTGGCAATATTCACACATCTATACTTTGTTACTGTTTTACTTCTAATGGTAGCATGCAGCTATTTAGCATATGTTACATAATTCATTCCTTGAATTTTAAAATGTAGTTCTTTCAATGACATTTGCATAACAGAATGATGACAAAAAGACCAAATTGAGCTCATTCCAGACATTTTCAAGAAGGGGGTCATACACTCAGAGCACACAACACTGCTTGCTAAGGCAAGCCATTCTCACACAAAAAACATAGTCACTACTTTACTGAAACAAGTACTTTCAAGCATCACCACCGGTGTCAATCCACAACCACATAGATACTAAAAAAAACAATTAACCCACAAATCAACATTTGGACAAAGCAAGAGACAGCCTACAGACTGTACTCAAACCAAACCATTTGTAAATACCAATTGTAAGTAATATTTACAAACAAAAGGACTCTAAAAAAGTACAGAGATTACACCAAGACAAATAGACAGCCAAAAGACTGCCATGTTCAAAAAGACAGGCTCGCGCCTCAGGCCTTTTCCAATAATACACCAAATTACCAGTTGGGCTGGCAGAACACTCAAAAGTGCTCCATATCACCACTTATGAATTTTACTAAATGCGCAAATCAGGATCCTTGTTTATATATATATTTTTGTTCCATAGTGTACTAGTCATCATGGAAGAAATACCATTTTTAATATACCTAAACCCATTTAGGTATCCCCTCTTAGGGAGTCAGCTGAGTACTTCCTAAATCCATATTGGTACCTCCAAGACAGCAACACTTTCTACGAAATGTGCTAGGAGCAGGCATGACAACAATATTATAGTATATATAATATTATATCCAAATGACACTTAACACAATTTGTGACGTTCAAGACTTCAAAAATTTGAGAAAAATCTCCTCATTACCTGCCTTCATTTGCTGCAGCAAACAAACAAACAAACAAAAATCTTGGCCAAGCTAATCCAAACAAAAGTGTTGCTACAGCAACCTTACCAAACCAAAGTCTCCAGCTTCCACCTGCCAAGTTCTGAGTGACCTAACGGTCGTTTTAAAATACTCATACCAAAGAAGATCTCAGTTGGGAGCGGCCAACACCTGGAGGGTCAGATCGGGAAAACCGGAAAATACGTTGGTCTGCCAAGACAAAGGGCTTCCTCGTGCAGGGTACCTCCTCAGTAGATTCCTGTCTTCCATCAAGAACACTCCCTTGGATAGCCGCCTCTCCGATGAGGTCCACGTTTGGGCGCCAATTTGTGGAATAAAAAAGCCTTTTTAGGGGTTCACTGATGCACCTGGTCCTTAAACCAACAAAGAAGAGATTGGCACGGAAGCTTGAATATCAAAATAACAAGTTTATTGACCTCACATGAGGGAGACTGCGTCAATACAGTACCCTCAGGCCACTGTAGGAGACAGTCTACGGAGTACAAACACTCTGGGTCTTTTATGCCCAGTTTATAGCTGAGTTAGCATGTAGACTCAAAAGAGGCCGTACAAGTGTGCACATGAATAGCTAGTTACATATAAGGATACATAAGAATCGCTTAATCAACAGAGTGGGAGGGTTTACTATATTGCTGACATTAGTTAAAATAGCCTGACAGTTACTTCAAGAGCAGGTGCATTCTAGCAGCTAGGCCTTTCTGAGCATGTGCAGTGCTCTGGCTCAGTACTGAAGGAGTTAATTATATTTCCTGACTCAAGTGAAATACAAGAGCAGGCAACAGTGAAGAGGGAGAAAGCACATGGCGAGCACATGGCTAACTAAAATGGCTGCCAAAAATAAAATGGCTTCAGCTGATGCTAACAGCCATTTCAGCTGATTTCTACAGTCTTTTAAGGTACACTTTAGGGGTGACATATGAGTATATAGAAATAGTTTTTCTTACATTGCAAGAGCACTTTCCCTCTCTACTTCATTCGTACATGGCAGAACCTTTCTTCCCCTGTGCAGAACACATAGATTCACTCTAGATATTTGGCCAGGCAAATGAGCAACCACTCCTCTGTGGTCACTCAAAACTGGTATTGTAGGCTGCTCCACTCCCACTGGGATGGGGCCAGGCTGCCTAGAGTGACAAAATATAGAGAAAAGCCCAGATGTTACCTACATATGCATTTGTCAGTGTAGACTTGTTTCAAGTTAATTAAGTTCCTGGGCACTGTACAGATGGCAATCCTGTCAGAGGGACAGAACTTCCAAGGCCTTTATCTCAGCTCAGAGAGCAAGTTTACACCTCATCAAGGAGCTGTTTAGCTCCTGGTGCCCAGACATCACCTTAGCAAAGACCACAAGGTAAGACTGCCAACACAGACCCGGAGGAGGAACCACCATCATTTTCAAGGACACTATCAGCTGCAGTGCCAACACAGAAACAGGAACCAACCACATGGAACATCAAAGTGCGAACCACAGCCAACTTCACCTGGTTGGAACCCTGATTCACCAACCCCCATAACCCCACACCATATTCACCAGCAGCATATTGGACTTTGTCGTCCCACGAGCCAACAACTCTAGCATCTACATCCTCCTTGGAGACCTCAACTTTCACCTAGAAGACCTGTCCAACCCCAAATCAGCTGCACTCCTCGTAAGCCTTGAAACCTCAGACTCATTTAACACATCTGAGCCCCCAACCATACCAACGGTCAGCATGGGCCCTGTTTTCACCTCATTAAATAGCATCAAAATCAACACATCCATACTAGTCATCTGGACCGATCATGTCACTGTCAACTTCTCTATTGACATTCCCCATCACAGAAGAACCATGGTGACAGGCCCAAACCGCCAACATATATCAGAGGCGGATTTGTCTTCCGTTCTCCACAACAAGCCGCTAGAGGACACAGGCTACCTATCCAATGAATCAACAACTTTAACAACTGAATCACTGCCAGCACCCATACCCTAGCCTCTCAGAAAAGAAGCTAATTTGCAAGAACACAAATGCAAGCTAGCTAGCACAGGCAAGAACTCAGAATGACCAAATGACACTGCAAACAACTAGAATGAAGGTGGAGGACGAGCCAGGAAGAAGTGGACAAGAAAGTGTTCAAATCTGCCCAAAGACACTTCCCACCAGCAAATCCAGGCAACCAAAAGGAAGGCCCTAGCCGAATGCACGGAAAAAGGTTTGAACAGCAGCAAATACATTTTCACTGCTAATCCGGACTCTCAACTCCACTTGTCCCGCACATACACAAAGCAGATCAGGAGGTTGTGCATTCTCATTCATCGCTCCAAAAGCAGGGAATAACCTCCCACACCAGCTTAGAGCATCTTCATCCCTTCTTGAATTCAGCAAGAAGCTGAAGACCTAGCTCTTCGACTAGGTCCCATCGAGGCTAGCCTCACTCATGTGCTAAGTGCCAGGATGACCGCATGGCTACTTTTAAATACTACACGCCCTGCATTATGGGCATTTCTATGGATGGCGTCTTAATATTTAAAATAAGAATTTAGGTCTATTAAAGGGGTTATCTTGACAGGTTAAATTTGCAGTTTTAAAAACTGCACAGACAGGCTACAGTGGTAGGCCTGCAGTAATTTTTTGCACTGTTGCTATAGTGTTAGAAAAATGAGTGCTGTAGTCCACTAGCGATATTTAACCTACAGGCCTGAGGTATACTTTTTACCACATTCTAAGGACTTATAGGTAAGTTGCCAATTAGGAGTATAGCCAATTTCAACATGTTTTAAGAGTCAGAGCCCATGCACTTGGGCATGGTTAGCAGAGTCCCAGTTCACAGAGTCAAAAAAAACAGCAGCATCAGTCCAAAAAATGGGTATGGTCGTGCAACAAGAGCCATTTTCCTGTAATATGAAGATGAAAATATCCTTTTGGTTTTTGTATGGGACAATTGTCTCAATGTCACACAATAACCAGATAAATACAGGGTGGTACATCTCGAGATTGTGATGTCCTGCAATCATATTTCTCCTACCCTGCCGATAGAGACATCACAACAAGGCTGCTAACTCAGAAGGGCTGCGGCCCCCCAAACAATTGCAAGTACTTTGATTGGTGGGTGTCTGGCAAAATGTTTTAGGGGTTTCAAGTTCTAGTGCAAAAAAAAAAGCAAAGTTTCTAGAAATCGACTTTGTGATGCTGGTGCTAAAATCAAGCATTTGGAAATAAATTATATTTTCGTTAATTACTTAAAAATGGAATGGCTAGATTACCTCTAGCCCAACTTAAATAAATGCAGTTTTAAACGTGAATTAAACTGCCTATAGCAAAGCTAAAATATACTGTGCAGCAAATAGCACATGTAGACCCTGATTACAAGTGTCATGGATAGAGGATGAGGTTTTTACAATACTTATAAACAGTGATTGCATGCGCTGCTCTATTTACCAGGTGAGGTTAAAACCTCACGTTCTCCTTATGAAAATAAGAAAATATGCAGAACGAGGTTCTTGCTGCACCAGAGTCTTCATGAAATGGAATTTACTGCATGTTTTCATTGAGTAAAACTGGCGCCTTCTGGGCAACTGCCAGGCTTTCGTTCCATTATGCAAACTGGTGCAAACAAATATATGGTATTATGGAACTCAGCAGAAATTTAATTTTGGAATGATTTAAGCCATATCATTCCTTGTGTAGCTTTTTTTATTACAGCCTAGCTGTTATTTTTGTAAATCATGACATTACACAACTAAATCGTGCTAATTTCATCACCCCTAGAAGGATGGAAGCCTGCAAGTGTGCTTACATTCATTTGTCCTCTCTATGCTTCTGGTTTTGATGTAAGCCAGTTATTAGAGATAAAAACAGATCCCGAGTGCCTATGTGCTGTGGCATCATGCCAACACAAACACACTGTGACCATGGATTAGCCTTAAAGGTCATTCATTAGGACACAGTTGCAGAATCTATTAAACTTTAATCAACATATAACATTTAACTTTGAATTATGAACCTCCCCATATACCCCTTGAGCACTCATACCTCACGTCACACTTGCAGTCCCCCAAGCTGTTATACCTTGTTCCACACGTCACTGTTCCACTCCTTGGGCTCTTGCCATCTATCCAAACTCTCCTTCCTTTTTCACCCAAACACCATTGAAACTCTTTCCTCGCTCAACAACACACTGTATTCTGTCACCTGTACTCATACATTCGCATGTGACTCTCCACCCCCCAAAATACTGCCTGAACCGCAAACCGGTCCTACTTTTGGCAACATGCTATGATCCACAAACTCAATCCCAGCACCATTTAGCCCCATGCAGGGTGGGCAAACTTTTCTCTCCCCCACAGACGCTCCCTCCTCTCGGTGGTGCTCAGTGTCAGGAAGAGGCTGGACATGCCCTTTCTGACTCTTGTAACCTACACTAACTCCCACCCCTTTCCCCCATTGTCCTATCCCTGTCTACTTCCTGTTTGGGGGCACAAAGCACCCCAGGGGAAGACTAGTCTGTGACCCACTTCACAGGGGCCATCTATGCCAGAGAAGGGACGTGCCTCATTGTAAAAGTATGGGAGCGAGAGATATTATTTATGTGTCTGTGTGTATTTATGAAAATATAATACATCAGACCTTTGGGAGAACCATTTGCATAATTAATAAGGAAATTTCAGACACGATTCCAGTAGTAAAACAAAGTACTGAACTAGCAACCATCTGAGTAGCAGCATTATCTTTGATATTACTAATATTCCCTTGTTAGGCAGTGATTGACGAGCTGTATGTTAGGTACTGAGGCAAATTATGTTTTACATTGAAATTGCCTATACACATTTGTACAATCACCCATAGTAAAACAGACGTCTGCCTTCTTTACAAAGTCCAGTATGGAAGAACGCACAACTTTTGGCATGTTTCCCTAATCCAGAGGCTAGGTGTGAGGAACAAACTTGGCCCGTGGTGACTGCCCCTAGTGCGTTCGGCGCACATTGGAGAGCGTGCACCCCCTTGATCTTGATTGGAGACCTGCACCTCCAACAGCAGCAAGCCCAGCGCTGTGCTCTCCCCGAGCGTACAACCAACCAGTGAGGTTAACTCGAGGAAGTGGGAAGTACTTTTTGAATCGCGATCGGGGGTTTCTCTCTACACGCTATATGCAGGGACTCGCACTATTGATGCAAGTTAGCCTCGTGAGTCCCCCCGCCTGTCCTGCAAATGGCGGCTGTTTCTCCCTCGGGCAAAGATCGCTCGACATTACGCGCTCCTTCGAAAGACATGCGGACCCTGGTTCTACTCTTCATGATGAACCCCTGCCTTGTCAGCACCCCCGTTCATCCGGAGTACAGAAAAGTATGGGGATCCTCTGAATTCTTACATCAAGGACTCATCCCCCCCTGCCTGACCTCAAGATGGTCGCCTCAGCCATTGTCTCTGTGAACTCTCCATCGACTGCTGAGACCCAGCCATTTTGACTGATGCCCGGTGGTGTTACCTTGCGAGCTAAAGGGGAGATGGGCTATGGATTCCCTCCTTGGCCATCACCTACCCAGCCGGTCCTTGGGCAAACTCTCCTGCGTCTCGCAGTGACCCTATCTCCCTCCTCCCCTCCCCCTTTATCCTACCCCCCACTGCTCTCCTCTTCTCTTCTTCCCAGCTATTGACCCCTGTCCTCACCCGTCCTTGCTCACAGTTCCCACCCTGTTTATCCACTGGACTTTCTTACGTGAACCGTCCCTCGTCAGTTTGAGACCTAGACATGTGACTAATGCCCGATGGAGCTACCTTGCTTAGCTATAGGGGAGACGGGCTGTGGACTCCTTCCTCGGTCGTCACCTACCCAGTCGGTCTTTGGTCAGACTTCACCTTCGTCTCTCCTGCCGTCTTTTTCCCTCATCTTCCCCCTCTCAATTCCCCCTTCCCCCCTTCTCCCTACTTCTCTCTCCTTTCTTCCCTCTTTCAATGTGTTGCTTATTTTTTTCTTACGTAATGTGTCATTGTTATCTTTTTCTGTAACATGTGTATCCTAATGTAAAGCGCTCTGATACCTTCGGGTCTAGCCAGCGCTATATAAAACTCATTAAATAAACTCTTAGCTTTCTGCCTAATACCTCAGTGTCGTTTCATTAAAGAAGGGAAGGGAAGAAATATCCTTCAGCAGAAAGCCAAGGAGCAGAAATACAGCTTCAGGCAAAATTTGCTTTTTCAGCAAGCCGTGAACCCATGACAGGCTTCTGAGAGGCAAGGTGCGTGGATTTATTTGGTGATTTAGCACTTCCATAGTTATTCTTCCCAAATTATCTTTACTGCATTCAATCATCTAAGAAAAGGGATTGAGTATTTGTTCTGAAGCGGTATCTCTGTTTCTCGAGGTGGAATCTAGTTTCACTGCTCAAGTCCAAGAAATCAAATGACATCAAATCATACCACGGGGGCACGCTAAGTAATGCAATTAGCATTTACACTTATTAAACATAATAAATTCCTTGAGCATCACACCATGTTCTTATCGTAAAAAGTTGCAGTGGATTTTATTAGAACTGCATGGGTAAAATATTTTGTGAATGTAACGTTAACATTAATAATGCATAACTGAGGAAAAAACACTTATTAAAACACATTTGTCACGTAATTGAAATTAAAAGTTTGACTTTATTTTAACAGTACTTGTAGTTAATCCATGGGGAAGGGCGGGCCTGGACTTAACATTAGATGCAGCTGTGCTCCCACATCACCTGATCAGGATAAACAAGAAACAGCAGTCTTTCTCTAAAGAGTTTCCTCTGGCTCACCTTTGGTAGCTTGACCCAAGCATGAGGGCTACATGTTAGATATAGGCATTCAATCAATCAATCAACCAATAAATCAATCAGAATTTATAAAGTGCTGCTTATCACCCGATTGGGTATCCAGGGGCTTGCAGGTCTCATAAATTCTCAATCGAACAGACATGTCTTGAGGGCCCTTCAGAATTCTGGAAGTGAGGTGATGGTCTGGATCTGTGTGGGGCTGCTCTGTCAGAGGTGTCCTTGCTGGCGCGCTATCCTATATCTAGCTGTTTGCTGTCACACTTCTCTGATCTGAGTTATTGAGTGTACCAGCTGGCCATTTTGGAGGATCTACTTTGCTTGTTTGCTCTTGATGGGGGCAATGTTGTGGGCACGGTTGGTGATCCAGGCATTGAAGTTATTGATTCCTTGTTTCAGGTTGGTGGTGGCAGCTGGGTTGGAGGTGGAGGTGCGGGGGCTGGAGATGCTGACGTGGAAGATAGAGTGATCGGTCCATGTGAGGATGTATATGTTTGCGTGTGTGACCTGCCCAACCTCCGGGTTTCTCAAATTACTGCCCACCACTGGGACTCACTAATGACACACCAGCATTGTGCACTTTCAACTGAAAAGTCCCAGTTGAATAATTTGGTGTCTCCGCGAATGTTTTCAATGTATTTCCAGATTTAAAAGTGGTCATCAGCCTTTAGTAACCGTCATTAATGAGAGCAAAAGACAAAATCATCATTTTGTTATCTTGCTGGAAATGGAATATTCTCACAGTCAAAGGGCGTGCCTGTTAAAATGTTCTATGGAGGCACTAGTGAGATACCAGCTTGAAATTTCAGTTATTGTAAAACCAGGTATGAAAATATAATAAATCTGATGTTACCACTGATAGTTATGGCAGATTTAGACATGCCTCAATCTAGAGTGACCATGCGTAGATCCTATGCATGCCATATGTAGCTGGATCATGAATTTAAAAAAAGCCTCCTTAATGATTCTCTCAGTCTCCTTTGAGAAAACTGAAACAGTAGATAATCTCATGATTTATAAAGCAGTGAGATGTTGCTACAAAACCATGCCAAATAAAAAGAAAAAGATTCATACATACTGCAAGGTTGTGTCTGTTATGTGAAACATAGAATTTGTACTGGATGGGAACCTTTCCAGTTTATAATATTATGCTTGTACAAGGTTTAACACTTTTAAAACGTAATATGGGAGCTGTACAGTGCAGACTGCATGCAAAGTTATAAACATTTTAAGAAAAGAAAATGTTTCTCAAACTTTACCCTTGCATTGATGAGGCTTACATTTTTTATTCAAATCCCTGTCTAACAATGTTAGTAGATATGGCTTTGTATCAAAACCCATGGAAATGACAATTTACCACACATTATACACACCCTTATGCAATTTAGTACCAAATAGTGCATAGCGCTACTTAGTAACTTTAGGCTACTTTTCAATGCAAATCAGGATTTGCATTAGTAACTAAATCCCAATACAGCAGTTAGAGACATGTTTGCATTACATTTCTCATGCATACCCCACACAAAGTTTTAATAGATTCTCTCACTATAGTTTCCTCACTATAGTTGAAGGTAAATTTAGGATGGCTTGACTTTCATGGATGCTAACATGTTTTCTTACCTACAATATCACCCTGTGAACATAAAAAGTATGGTTCAAAAACACTGTTTTTCCCATATTTATGTGACAACAATCTTGGGCACTTCCAGCCAATGGCCAAAGACTTACCACCCTGCTTTCCCAAACTTCCCTCAATAAAAACACTTCCACCAATGTGTGGGTGGACCTTACAGACATCATAGGAATCGAAAAAAATTGTCACTATGTGAGGACACATAGGCATTACACTTATTTCACATGGATCACACAGTTTGACTAATTCATGTGCAGCCGAATGGCGCACCCATACAAGAGGGGACTATTTTCTACCAGCAATAGTATGGGAACACTGAATGGTAGGACTTTTGTTGATTTCCACTGATTCCAGAACTTTTACCTCACAGAAACATAAGACAATTCTGTGATTTTAGCCAAAGTTTTACATTTGCTAGTTTCCCTGGGTGCAGGCTCATTCTGGGCAAAATTCCAAAGTGCAAACATTCTCAGAAAGACTGAAATTTCAAGAAAACATTTTGATGTCTTTACGTTACATATTGGGACTATTTCTGTTGCAGGTGACAGGCCCACCCAGATAAGGGGCATACCATTTTTATCAAAAGAAGTGTAGTTACACAGACTAAGTGAAAAATGTGTTATTATCTATTGCTTTTCTCTCTATGTTTGATGCCCAAAAGTAGCTTGGTGTGCAGGAACACATTTTTTTAAAAGTTTTCAAAAACATTTGTGTAGCTTTATAAAACAAAAAGAAAAATAACGCAAGGCAGCACATTGTGCTGCCTCGCATTACTTCACATCAGGTAGGTTCTCCATGGATGGTGCATGGGTGTTCCTGTGCATCCACCCATGGATTTTGACGCAAACCAATATCTACAAAGACTTGTAAAAATGGGTTTGTGCCCAAATGGTGTGCCAGCCTGAGGCTGGCAAAATGAGGAGAAATATATTTACAAAATTGTGCTACATGTTGGTTATTTCCTTATGTCCCTCCAGGGCAACTTAAACGTTGATGCCATGTTAAAAAAAAACACCTTACACTTTCGTACACAGCATGTTTTTTCTATTTTTTCAAAAAATAATAAATAAAACATAATGCTATATTTTGGTCATTTTCTAAGTTCCCTCAAAGGTAACTCTGGGTTCCTTTAGAAACATTAAACCAAAGAGCATCATTTTCGGCCTAAATATGCTTTGTGAAAAAAATTATGAAGCCTTCCGCATGAAGGGCCCCAAAAATCAAAACAGGGGTTTGCACTGTGAGGAAAGCCTCAGCACTTAAAATGTTGGTGTTGTGTTTTTTTGTGGTGGTTGGTTAATACAATGGAGTGTTTTGTTTTATTGTTTCTCTAAAGCTAATGTCATGGCTCGGCAGCTGGCGTCTATCTGCTTACTTGGTTAGCATTCTGGGATTTGTGTTTTTCATTTGAGAAATGCTACAAAATATTGAGAAAATGTATTCAATTAAATGAAAATATCTCCACATTTTCAATATATCTTTATGCTATACTGAGATAATGATGTGGGGTTTGCAACAATTCGCAGACCTGAACATGCTGAAAAAAGGCTATAACTTGTATGTGTGCACAAAGAGACCAAGGGGTATATTCACAAGAACGTGCGCTCAACATCTCCAAAAAATGTTAACGCAACTTTACACATCGCAGTCTATCGCAGGAAAATAACCCTGTGTTAACGTGGCATTCACAACACAGCGGTACCATGCGATAGCCTCCCGAAACCGCGGCCTAAGTCCGCGATACAACCACCGCGACGGCGATAAAAACACAAACCCCAACGCGTAAAAAGACGTGATGTGCCCAAACACGATAAGAAAACAGTGATAACCAGTGAGAGGCCAGTGAAAAGCACAAGAACAGCATACGGAAAATGCCACTAAAAAGGAAATCAACTGCAGAGTACCACGGATGCACCCGACCGACTGCAGAGGACAACATGAACCCCACAATCCCCACGGAGGAACACCCAGGAATCCAGGGCCCGTGGAAGGGCAATGAGAAGAGGAAGAGGAAGACGGGGTACAGTCTCCAGGAAAACCCGATTATCACCACGGATGAGATAGAACACCACCACCAACTGTACGTCACATCCAACGTGTCATTGGCAACAAAGAGGCAAAGATGGCACACCCTCTCGGACCATGTGAATGCCGTCATAACACCGAGGAGGACAATGGAAGAGGACAAGAGGCACAGGACTGATGTGAATGGCAAAACTAAGCAGAAACTCGCTGCCAACACGAAAGCAGCAACACACCTCGGAGGAGGAGGGCCAGCAGAACACCAGGAGCTGAATGAAATGGAGAAGATGGTGGCCACAGTCACCAGTTGGGAGATGGTGACAGGAGTTGGGGATCTGGACACTGCCCAACATGACCCGACACCACATCAACAGGGGGCGTACCGACCAGGGAGTGGGGGGTCGGGGGGAGATGGGCACAATGGCACACATGCACAATCAAGCAGAGCACACTGCACACCCATAATGACTCAGGACCATGTCCCTGATCCCACGGGAACACCTCAGCACACACACAAACACCAAGTAGTCCCACGTACACCATGTGCCCAAAGGGTCACCCACCCAACACATCAACAATCACACAACCAACACATCCACATGTGCGAAACACAGCAAACATGCACATACGTCAGCCACACTGACAATGCAAGAGACACCACATGACGAGTAGCTTGGCTGCAGGCCAATAATCATGACAATGTACACGGCACGACACTGAGGTGGCTGAGTGCGGACCACAACCGAAAAGGAGCAGGTCACACTCGGACACGACCACCTGCACAAACAACCCCTGACGTCAACGACACATCTGCGGACAAACCATGCCCAAGAGCCACAACTCGACAAAGAGCACAAGTTACCCAAGTCTGCAACATCTTAGCACTGTGGAAGCACAGAACTGAAAGACACACTGCATGAAAGGGATAAGTGGCAGCCAAATCAGAGCCACAGGAGTGACTCACTCACCGTGCAGCATACGCACATAAGAATAAGTGCACCTCGACATTGACAACATCCTGGTATAAACAGCAACACCTCCACAACAGAACACAGGACACAACTGGTGCCGCATATGTGCACAACATGGCCAATCACATCTGGCACAGCAGGAAACTGTGACATGACAATGAAACCTGCAAATAATTTTTATTCAGACATGCTGTGCTTGTGGACATTTTGTACTGTCCCATGATTGCCAGGGACGGCCACAATGTGACGTGCTCATGAGAAGAAATTGGCAATGATGGTGTTCCTACGGGCCATTCCTGCCGCAGCTGCAGTGGGATGTGGGCCACCTGCCCCATGGTCCTCATCATCGTCCAGTACTTCTGGAACTTGGATCCATGGGGCATTGGTGCGTACACAGATGTTGTGCAACACACAACATGCAACGATCATCTTGCACACGATGTCTGGGCTGTACAGGAGCTTTCCACTTGTGCCGTCCAGGCACCTGAAATGTGACATCAACACGCCAAATGTGCGTTCAACGATGCCCCTGGTGAGTATGTGGGCCGCATTGTACTGCCTCTGGCCGGTGTGTTCGGGTCTCGGAGGGGTGTCATCATCCAAGGGCAGAGTGCATATCCTTGATCACCTGTGACAGTGCAGAGAGAAAAGAGTCAATACTTGGTTCGGCATGATGTGATGGCAGGCCCACTAGTCCAGTGACGCATGTGCTGGCTGTGTGTGGGGTGAGTGTAAGCCAGCCCTCAGGGAGTAGCTGGTGCTGGCAACAACTCCAACAGTCATCAGGCACTCAGAAATGCAATGTCTGAACAACAAGGGAGAATGACTTGAGTCGCACAGAGTTAGTGGCCCCAGATGCACAGCGGCTGACACGGGCCTACCGCCACAGGACACTGACTTGCGGGAGACTGGGGTAGGGTCATGAGGGCAGAGCAGGGTCTTGTGTGTATCAGAGGTGGTTTCCGCGGAGTGTCTTGGGGAGAATGGTAGGTGTACCCCCAGGGCATGATGCAGAGGGCACATGCCAGCTGTGGTCGGCATCATGGCAGATATGAATGCCACAGACTCATGCCAAACACCAAGTCCGTACCTGCCCGTTGCTGATGACAACCCCCAGGCCACAGGCTCAGACACCAACAATGTTCGCCCGGAGGCTGACGGTCACTCACGGCGCACAGGGTTAGTGGCACCAGGTCAGTCCTTGCTACTGGTTGACCTCCTCCGTAACGGTGATCCGTGTTTCCACTGGACTGAGACACATCTTCCTCGCACTCCTCACCCTGAGTACACTGGCATGGACTCTGCCATTTATTAATGATGACTCAGTTCAAGATGTGGGACATACTGGACTGCAGTGTAGCCCGGCTGCAGTGGTGGAGTTTGTCAACGAATGAGGACTCCTGGGGGCCTATGTCACGGAGGACACAATGGCCTGAGGAGGCTGCCAAGGTCGCGGGCATGGGTCTTGGAGCTAGCACCTGCACGTGGTGGGCCCTCTTTGACACACAACGGTGTCGGCAGGTGAGCAGTGCGGCCTTGGAGCGCTGGGGCGGGCAGGCCTGGTCTGGGTATCAGCGTCCTGGGGTGCAGCAGGCGCACAAGCTTGCAGGCCCACTGCTCACAGCGTCGGCCTCGTGGCGGACTGAGAGGCGCCGCACTGGCAGTGACGTTGGCCTTTCCGGGAGAGCACCACGCTATGCGCCACAGGGTTTTTGTCCACACCCCTGCACAGGCCTGGCGTAATCCGGGCCAACCCACTATGCTCACGCACACAGGGGGGACGCAGCGAGTGACATTTCCGCGATCTGACCCACGGCCTAGGGTGACATGGTTGCGTCCACTGTTCACTACTCTCCAGACACCAGCAGTTGATGTCTGCATGGACATATCTGTGGTTTGCATACCCAGGTCTGTCCAGCACATTCAAGCCTCACTTGTCGTTGTGTACATTCCCATTCATGGGTCACTTGCATCCTTCGCACATGCCTGCTTTCGGCATCTCCACACGTTCAGTTGTTGTGTGGCTGTGGTGCCATGATATAGCTGGATTGTGTACATGGGAAGCCCAGGATCCCAATGGAGTTGTGTTGTCGTGTCTGGTAGGTGGGCATGTTGATTGACATGTTGTATGTGGTTTGGTCACGTGTGCATTCCCACAGTTGTGCGTTGTGTGATGGTGGCTTTGAGGTGTGTGGTGTGTAGATTTGGTACTTACCAACGAGCAGTCCAGTTCCATATGTGCTATCCTGGAAGCGCTTGTTGATGACGGACTGTCGGAAGATGTAGGAATCGTGCACACTGCCTGGGTAGTTTGCGACGACATTGGTGAACATTCCCCGGTGGTCCACTATTGCCTGCACATTGATGGAATGCGTGTGCTTTCTGTTGCGGTAGTGGTGTGCAGTATCCGCAGGGGGCACAAGTGGGACATGTGTGCAGCCAATGGCCCCCAACACGTGTGGGAAGCTAGCAATGGCGTAGAAGCCTTGCTTGGTCTCCAGCTGTTCCTGCGCAGTGTGGGGGAAGTGAAGGTACTGTGGTATGAAGCTGATGACGGAATCCAGGACAGGTGTGATGAAATTTGATAGGGCTGGCTGTGAGACTCCTCCGACTCTGGCAGTTGTTGGTTGGAAGGTACCAGAGGCCAACAGGTGCAGCACAGCCAGCAGCTTTGTCTGTGGAGGGATGTTGGTGGTCCGCTGTGTTGGGACCGTCAACTTGTGGGCGATGTGGGTCATGATGCGGAGGATGGTTGTCCTTTTGAGCCTGTAGTGGGCAATGACTTCCTCGGGCGCTAGGTCTGTGAGACTGGTGCGTTTTTGGTAGGTCTGCTGTCTTACTCTGCGCTGCCTCTGTGGTGGTCCGGGGGGGTGCGGGTCCTGGTCCTGGGGGTGGTGGCGGTCCTGGGGGTGGTGCCGGTGGGTCTTGTGGCCCTGTCGGGGCTCCGAGCTGCATGATGAGTAGCTCCATGGTGTCGGTTGTTCTTCGGGTGTGGCTGTGTGCGGGGCTCCGTTGCCTGCTGCAGGTAGTCGTCCTGCTTTACACCAGCAAGAGGCAGGTGTTAAATACCTGCTGCTACCGCGGCTTATCGCGTGGTTTTGACTCGCATCGCAGATCTGGCAGTTCATTGTGAAAGTGGTGTAGTGGTGTTTTCGTGTGTTTTTGCACGGGAACGCCTACTCTGCATCTCATTAGGGTTAGTTGGTGGTGTCACCCGTGGAGATAAATTTGGGGGAAGTTATTGTGGGAATACTGGCGATGTCTGCAGTTTGCACACATTTGTGAATGGGGCGTTAAATCTTTCTCCACTTTTGTTGCGTTAAGGTGGCGATAAATCAGCGATGAGTCCTTGTGAATATGCCCCCAAGGAAGTATATGTGCTTGAAAAATCTAGGACCTGATCTTGACCTTGGTGCCCTGTGCTCTGTCCATCAGGGTGGCAGAGCTCTGCTTGAAAAACATAAGGCTTATCAAGACCTTAGAGGTCTTTAGTCTGTCCAGGAGGGTGGTGGAGGACATTATATCTGCCAATCTGATAGATAGATCACCATATTTAGAGATCACTGCCAGCCCAACAGCAATCTCTTTGCCTTCAGAGGAACTATTGTCACAGTGGTACCTCCAAAGGCACTGCAAGTTGGTGGATTTCAGCCCTCTTCCAGGTAGTCACTCACCAAACTTTTCTGTTTTTCAAACACAAATTACTAAAGCTAGAGTTTGTTATTAAAAAAACGAAAATATTGACCCTGCCTCACCCTGGAAAATGTTTCCCAGAGTGTGGGTATTTTGTTTTGCTTTTGAAGACCGCCAAGTTGTTCCTGCTTGTGATAGACACAAAAACAAAATACATCAGACCATCCACTCAAAATAGTGCTCGGGGTCTGATGTCCTTACTCTGACTGTGCCTACTCTTTCGGCCCATCAGAGCTTTCTGACAGCAGAACCAGCAGGAGCACCACCGTCAGAAAGATGACAGTTTGCCGACTCATAATAGGGTGGGTAGATTGAGGATTTGACAGATACGGTGATTTGACAGGAAGGGTACTCCACAACCTTTCGTGGCAAAGTACACTGCCAGACTCTAAATCAGACCCTTAAAGCTGATTTATGTTTTCTTTATAAATGCTCCAACTCAGAGACGGGCAAACACCCCAGCAATTAAAGTGTTAAAGGGTTAATGTTATGCACTAAAATGTCCATAACAGTAACCCAGCAGAATAATTCATATTTATTCAGACAGTTTACATCTTGATAAGTCTTTTTCTTCAAGTAATATGAACCTTCATACCAGATTACTTAAAAGAGCCGACATCAGGATAGGAAATGTGCCTTGAATGAGTAGCTCGCTTGGGGGCTAACGTTTCAACAGGGATCGATAGTAAAAATGTGCCATGACTGTCTGTCATTGTGCTATTTTTGGGAGTATAAAAGCAAGTGGCTGCAATAATAAGGTATGACCCAACAATTACTCTGCAGTAACAAAAGACACTTGTTAGTGTGAACAGATACGGATGAAGTGATCAATGCATGGGACTGCTAGATTACTGTTTGCAACCAACTTATAAATAAAGGGTTTTCAAATGGAATTTAAATACACTTACTGGATGTTGAGCAGGAAAGTTTCAAAGGAACGTTCAAGGGAACTTGAAGGATATTTCCAAAAATAATTGAATGCGTTTGCAGGTGAAGAATGAAAAGAATGTCCTGAAAGTGTAAGATAAAAGTGTAAAGGGTATTTGAAGTCTGTTTTCAAAAATAATTGAAGGGCTTTGCCTATGAAGGTTGAGCCATGGGTTCTGCGCTTATGACTGGCAAACTGGAAATTTGGATGACATTTCAGTAGGTCTTTGAAAGGAGGAAGCTTAAAGAACCAAATTAGATTTGATAAATACCTCCAACAGACGAAATGTAGGAAAGCTGACCAAAGAAGGGTTTTATACAGAGGTTTAATAGAAACTTAAACCAGGATTGTTTAAGGTTTCGATAAGTTAGTGATTGAATTGAGAAGCTATTGCAAAAGGAGAATATGTGGACTGTAATTTTATATAATATGGGATGGCATGATTGGCATAAATGAACACATTTGAAAAAGTCCATTTAATGTTGTTGATAACACATTATTGTATTATAAATTGTATTAACTCCCTAAGTGCTGAAGCTTAACAAGTGCTGGGCCCTTTTCTTGATTTTATGGCAGTTCGTTCTTAAGCCTGTATACCTTTTTTTCACGAGCCATATTTGCATTTTTTCCCCCCATATGTTGGGATTCTAAAAAAATAACCCTCCCACGGTTTATCGATTCTCCTGGGAGGGAATTAAAATATAGCCAAAATGTAGCAACATCTTTTTTTTTAAACTGCAAAATCTACAGTCATCCAAAATAATTCTGACCACAAAGCGTTCCTGATAAAATGGTACTGCATATGTGTGGCTGGGGCTTATCGCCCACAAACAGGAACAGATGAAAACAGTCACATTATGAAGTGAACGTACTATCAATGTGGTTTTCACACGGCAACTTGTGTGGTCCATACTTCTCTTTGGTAAGAAGCCCACCCACTCATGTATGTACTGTAGAAATGCTGGGTGGCCCGAATGTTGTGTACTCCACGGATTCCTTAACTTTCCTTCCAAAAAATGAGAAGAAAATCTGTGATATAGGCCAAAGTTTGATGTTTAAAGTGCAATTTGGATACGAAAATGTGAATGGCTGCATGCAGGTATACCACCCCAAACCCCCCTTCATGTCTATTTTCCAGAAATATTATGGAGTTGATAGATTTACCTGGGTGCTGGATGGTCCTGGGCCCAAATACGCCAGTCAAACCCTATGTGATGTCACCATTGACTGCATTTGGGTGCAGTGTCAAATCTTTCCTCTCCCGTAGAGAAAGCACATACATACTGATCAGTATAACTGTACTCAGGAGAAGGATGACTGGTGTAACATTCCTCACTGACAGGCAACAGGAGACTTACAACACAGATATCAAAATTCCACTTGTAGTTGTGCATATTTCCCCACATCATTTTTGTGTGTTGTGTGCTGTTTAAGTCTAAAGATATTGAAGAAGATAGACCCTCATCTACATAGTGTGGCATGCTCGATCACCAGATCCAACCATCTAGCACTGGGGACAATTTTGTTGTGTTGTCTGGTATTTCAATAGCTCATATGTGCCACAAGCATAGAGAGTTTACAGACAGACCTGTGTGTGAGATTAGAGACGTAGGTGTTAGCAGTATGAGCTTAGTTAGTAGGGATGAAAGTAGTGATCTGTGTGTCACTCCTATGTTGATCATCTGCCTTCTACCTACACGAGATACCTATGAAAACAAGTCTGTCTAGGCTAAGGTTTGACTATCTCTGTATGTTTCTGCCTCACTCCTGACTAATTTTGTGCAGGTTCCAGGTGTACCTTTACTAATGTTACTCCAAGGTAACCTGCTTAGGCACAGGCAGTCTTGTCTTTCTTGTAGCCTCTGATCATTTCCTGCACTAAATTCAACTTTTACCACTGCATGATAGTAAGTTGGGGGCAGTCTGAGGATGTCTTATTGACCCAGAACTCATGGTGTGTGAGCAAATTTACATTTGAAAACTGTGGTAAAAATTCTGGGACAGACTCTTCTAAGCTCCTAAAAGTATTTGCAGAATGACTGAGGACTTTGGGTTTGGTTGACAGGGTACTACATTAAAATGTGATGGATGAACCCATCTGTCGTTGTACGAAGTGCATTGACTATCTTGTACTTGTAAAATGCCAAACAGAACATCTGCCATGTTTTGACGGAGGATGAAGGTGGCATGCAGGCTTCAAGTATGACCAATGTATATCATCACAAACCTTTTTTTAGGCCAATCACTGACAATAAAAGTACAATAATACACATTCAATAAATACAACAGCTTTAAAAAAAGTATGGTATTCATCAAAATTATAGAAAAGAAAAATATTAACAGAGTACAGTACATAAAAATCCAAATTAAAATTATTACACAAAGAATAATTCTGAAATTCCAAGTGGGTCAGAATTTAAAACACTTAGGGGCCCATTACGATACCCGGCGTAAATAAATCCGCCAGGCATGGAAGCGGCAAAAATCCGCCCGCACACACCGCCTGAACACCGACCACGCCATTATGAGTACACAAACCGAAAACCGCCATTGGCGGAAAAATCACACAAAATACCGCCCGCCATCGTCCGAGTCGGAGTCAAACCGCCCGCCACGGACGGAAACACGCACGACAACACAAAACCGCCCGCCCACACGGCCGACACACCGCACGTGAAATTACGATCGCACCGCCATGAGCGCGGAAAAACAACAAATATACCGCCCGCCAGCGCAAACAACGCCGATGAGAATCGACACGGCAGAAGCCATGGCGCCAACGTACCTGCACAGAAACCATCCGCACACAAAACCAATAGCACACAACATGGCCAATAAGTCCACACAGCAAGGCACACACAAATACACAAGCACAGTACACATCCCGAAAACACCCCCCGGACAAACAAAAAATACAAAGGCCAGAACCCCAGACACAACACACCTGAAAACAACAGACCATGAGGACACACCCACATAGGTGAGTACAAAAGCAGCACTCCCACAGACCACAACCCCTTGCTACATTGCAAACCAGAGAGGAGAGGAGAGGACACAGTGACACAGCAAGGACAGCAGCACACCACAGAAACGCACACATCACAACCACCACCACCACCACCACCACCACCACCACCAAACACCGGCACCACAAACCCCCTGCACATTACACAACACACACCGCACCAGCACCACAAACACCATGGCACCACAAAGGATGCCCAAGTTCACGCCCATGGAGCTGACGGTCATGGTCGACGAGATCATCAAGGTGTACCCACAAATCTATGGGAACATGGTCCAGCACACACCACTAGCCACCAGAAACAGAATGTGGAACCGGATCGTAGACCAGGTCAATGCAGTCGGGACCCTGCCCAGGAACAGAGTCGAGATAAACAAACGTTGGAATGACGTAAAGAGCCTGGTCAAGAAGAAGGAGGGCAAAAACAGAGAGCTGGCTGCCGTCACTGGCGGAGGGAATCCCGCGCTCTTTAAGACCTTCAAAGCGTGGGAGGAGAAGGTGCGAGTCGTAATACATCCGGAGATCCTCGCCGGATTAGCAGGGGAGTGGAGGCTGGTAAGTACAAACTAATGTATACCAGCACACCGCTATGTACTCACATGCGCAACTACCATGCCACAGCTCCCAGGGACAAACACCCCCATGTCCAGCACACAATACACAACACATCACACACACATGCAACAGACACTACCACACACAGCCCAAACCGAACAACTGTAAGATGCGTGGGGACATGTGTACACTAAGCCAGCCACGTAACCACCAACAGGTCACCAAATATGCCAGAAGCGCCACAACGAGCACCCACCACACCCATGTGTCCGCCACAGCTGCACTAACCGACAAGTAACAGGTAAGTGGCAGGAACACAAAGTGCAGTGGGTGGGACGGTGGACAGCCCAAGTACAACACACACCAGGCCCCAGTCCCACAGCACAGCAAGGAGGAGCATCCCCCACACCCCACAGCCACGTGTCAGCCACCGCAGTGCACAACGACAGCCGAAAGGCAGACATCACGGTCCACAGCAATCGGTGTCAGTGGGTGTACAGCCACCCCCACGACCCACTACACCCCCCCACCCCCACAGACCTGCAACATGGAGCACCCCCGCTTAGAGCCATGTGGCATCCAGTACAGTGCACGCACGAACAACTTGCAGGTGGGAAACTGGACAGGGCTGGATTACTGGAGGCATGAGGACCATAACACCACCAACACATGGGACATGTCACGTAGCAGACGAACACGCAGCACCGCCCACCGTCACGAACAAGTGAACAATGTGCACACGGACATGAACAACAGACTCACACCCCACATGACCCATCACAGACATAGCAACACCCAAGGAGCCACGTCTGCATGCACAAGCCACACTGAATATAGTCCCACACGGCAGCCACTGTGCAACTCATCACACACAACCGAAACACCATTGAAGTCCTGTCCATGTAGCCCCCACTGCCTGTCAACCCCACACCCCACAACTACGCCTATGTAAGACAAACAACACTAGACGCAACAGAGCGGAACAACATAAATGCACACGAACACCACTGAACCCATCAAACACACAGACACACCATGCACATACAACATACCATCCATCCCATCCGTCAGCCCCAGTCTCATGAAAGGCATGTCATCCGCACAGCTGCCACACATACAGCAGTCACGCTAAGATACATGCCCATGACCAACTATGTGCCAGAAGTCAATTAAGCGCACGACACACTGTGAGCAACAACACACAACATGGGCCACACCCCCCGAGCACTGCAGTGATGCACATGGCACAGGGCAGCACGCACACCAAGGAGATGGGACAACTGCAATACGTTGGCTGGCACACAACTATCACTCACTCATAACGATGCGTCCAATGCCATGTCCAGTAACCACAACAGACAGCAAATATGCAGGGCATGTCAGGCATGCACACACCTCAGACCATGCACTGTCATGCTGCCACAACACATGTCACGTTCGGCACCCATGGCTCACAGCATGTACCCCAAAAGCATATCCCCTCCCAAATGCGAATCTGGGGCATGGCCCCCATGTTGCCATATGCGTTCCTAAGCGTTCCATTTGAACCCCAAAAGCATATCCCTCCCAAATGCGAATCTGGGGCATGGCCCCCATGTTGCCATATGCGTTCCTAAGCGTTCCATTTGAACCCCAAAAGCATATCCCCTCCCAAATGCGAATCTGGGGCATGGCCCCCATGTTGCCATATGCGTTCCTAAGCGTTCCATATGAACTCCAAAAGCAAAGTACAAACCAGACCCAGGATGGGCCAGGAGCCCGCATACACCAGAGTCACAATGAGTAGGGGCACAGCAACACACCCATCGGCATGGCCAATCCGTCCCATGCCACATGTGCACAGCACACAGTCCCATTGCCTAGCACACACAACTACAGATGCCACAGCCACACACTCACCTCCGGGAAACCCATGTACGAGATTGCACGAACTGCCAATGTCAGACGACTAATACATACTTCGCCAGGTGCAACACAATAACAAATCTCATTCTCTCCACAGGTGACGAACTGCTGGATGCTGGGGATGGAGACAGCAGCCAGCACAGCCAGCCTACAAGCCCCCAACGAGGACACACGGATCTGGAGGATCTGTCCTCCTCTTCGGACACGGACCACCAAGCTGGCCCATCTGGCGTGGCAGGGCCCAGCCGCTCCCCAGGACCCCTCCTACCCACCAACCCATCATCCAGGGATGCTGAACAGTCCCAGTCCCCTGCTGCCACTGTCGTTGCGGCCACACCCACGGTCATTGCGGCCACTACCACTGCCGCAACCGCCACCATCGCCGCACCGACCACCACCGCCTCCACCACGTCTTCGCTGGCACCAGCCCCAGCACAGGTGGTGGCCCGGCCGACTGGATCCACCCTGGGAGCCACAGCGAGGACCGTGGTGTGCAATGTGGCTAGTGGGCAGGCCGGTGGCAGCAGGACTGGTAGGAGGAGCAGGGTCAGGGAAACGCCAGCCTCCCCTGGGAGCCATGCCCTGCCTCAAATGGCCAGAGTCCTTGGGGCCTATGAAGAGGCCCAAGGACAATGGGCCAGGTCTGCTACTGACACGCGGGAGGTGCTGGGGGTGCTGAGGTCCATGGACGCCCATATGGGCCAATTCGTGTCCCGTATGGACCAACTCGTGGACCTCATGGGCCAGCTGGTGGTGGCGGTGGGGTCACAGGCAAGGCCAGCAACACCACCTCCGCCACCACCTGCTAGGGCGCAGGCTCGGGCAGCAGTGTCCACTTCCCCTGCGTCCACAGCCAGTGAGCACACCTCACCCACCACCAGCAGGTCGCCACCGCACACCCCCTCCCAAACGTGGAAGGGGCCGTCCGAAGAGGAAACAGATCTCCCGGGAGGACTTCGCACGCTCCAGTCGCAAGTGAGGCAGCCAGCCAGCCTTCCGCCAGCCTTCCTTGACCAGCCACTGCATTGACTTGCTCTACGATCCCACTCCACACAGCCAGCTGGATGGCATGTGTGTGTTGGACTATGGACATAGAACCAGTGGGTACACCCTGATCATCACGCAGCCATGACCGACAGCTCATTGTCACTGCACGCACCACTTTTGTTATCACCTTACACACAATCACATGTCACAGTTTGTAATAAATGCACCTTTTTCACTAACTGCTGTTTGTGCCCTGTGTTTTATTTGTACGGAATACAACGGCCACCTTGGGCGGAAAGGCACCTGATGCGTGGCATGGCAATGGAATCCGGAGGGCCTGTAGGGACCTAGGGGTGGGAGACAGAACAGGAGCACATTCAATGAGTGTGTCACACACCCATCACACAGTACATGTCAACAACTACAAACAATGTACACACATCG